>VYXB01001118.1:34526-53487 GCA_013397135.1 Pachyramphus minor
GACCCGGCCCCACCCAACCACCAGCGAGGTGGGATTGGGGTGGTGGAGACGGGATGGGGGTGGTGGAGACGGGGATGGGATGGAGATGGAGACGGGGATGATGGAGGTGGAGGTGGGGATGGTGGGATGGGGCTGGTGATGGAGATGATGAAGATGGGGATGGGAAGGAGATGGAGATAGAGCTGATGGGCCGGGATGGGGCCTTACCCCGGCTCCTTCACCAGCAGCTGCCGGATGAAGTCCTTGGCCATCTCGGAGGTCTGGCTGAAGCAGCGCTCCTCGAACTCGTAGGCAGCAGCCACGACGTTGGAGAGGGTCTCAGCATCCGTCTCACCCTGGAAGGGGGACAAGCCGCTGAGCCTGTGGGGACACGACAGAGCCACTGAGTGCCGGGAGGTCACTGGCTCGGACACCATCAGTGTCCCCGTGCCTGAGCTGCCCCCGGGCACAGGGAGCACAACCCTGTACTCACAGAATGTACGTGATGACCCCGATGCTCCTGAAAGGCAGAGGTTGGTCTCAGGTGCTGCCCCCGCCCTGTGGCACCCGGGGGGTCCCTCCCCACCCACCAGCTCAGCCCGGTGCCCCCAGGTCCCGGCTCCTCACCACATGTCAGTCGCGGAGCTCAGCGGCTCATAATTGATCACTTCAGGAGCTGGGGGCGAGCACAGAGCCCGGGCAGGACATTAGAGGGGACAGCACCAGCCGCCCCCTCCCTCCCTGCACACCAGGGGTCCCTTTGCCGCATCCCCCGGGGACGTGGAGCCCCTACCGATGTACTGGGGGGTCCCGCAGAGGCTTTTGAAGGTGACACCGTCCTCCAGCTGCTGGGCCAGCCCGAAGTCGATGATCTTGATCTGGGGCTTGGGGACGTCCCTCTCCTGCAGCATGATGTTCTCGGGCTGCGGGGACAGCGTGGGGTGAGGAGGGGACGGCAGAGGGTGCAGCAGCACCCCGGGAAGGTGGGCAGGGTGCGGCCAAGGCTCTGGGGGTGCCTGGCAGGGCAGATGCAGCCCCTCATCCTCAGGGAGCAAGGACGGGGCGCCTCTGTGGGCACCTTGAGGTCGAAGTGGGCGATGAGGCGGGCGTGCAGGTACTCCACCCCGCGCAGGATCTGCCCCAGGAACTCGATGGCCTCCTCCTCCGACAGCATCTCCTTCTCCGCAATGAAGTCGAAGAGCTCCCCCCCGCCGATCCTGCGCGGGGCGGGCGGAGCTCGGGCACCCCCGACACGGGCACACAAAGGGAGTCCCCCCCGGCCCCAGGAGCCCACTCACAGCTCCAGGACGAGCACCACCTCGGCTCTGCTGGCGAAGAGGTCGTGGAGCCGCATGATGTTGGGGTGGCTGAGCTGGCGGAGGATGGCGACTTCCCGCTCCACCTGGGTCCGCTCCAGCCCCAGGCGGCTGCCCCAGCAGCGCCGCGTCTTCACGAATTTGGCGGCGTAGAAGGTGCCGGTGCCGCGCTCGCGGCAGCGTCTCACCACTCCGAAATGCCCGCTGTGGAGAGAGCCCGGGCTGGGGCACGGCCGGGCTGACCCCAAATCGGGGGGGAACCCAGGTGTCCGGACACCTCTGGGGCTCCAGGACAGCTGGGACCCTACCTGTGCCCCTCTCACCTGCCTGTGCCCGCTCACCTTCCTGGATCCCACTCAGCTTCCTGGATCCCTCTCACCTGCCTGGATCCTGCTCACCCTCCTGGATCCCTCTCACCTGCCTGGATCCTGCTCACCCTCCTGGATCCCTCTCACCTGCCCCGATCCCATTCACCTGCCTGTGCCCCTCTCACCTGCCTGTGCCCGCTCACCTTCCTGGATCCCACTCAGCTTCCTGGATCCCTCTCACCAGCCTGGATCCCTCTCACCTTTCTGGATCCCTCTCACCCTCCTGGATCCCTCTCACCTTTCTGGGTCCCTCTCACCTTTCTGGATCCCTCTCACCTTTCTGGATCCCTCTCACCTGCCCAGCTTCTCCAGCAGCTCGTACAGATCCTCCACGTTGCCCGGGCTCAGGGCGGCCTCCAGCCCCTCACTCTCTGCAGCCCCCCCGGGCTCGGCCCCATCCTGCAGGGTGGCACCAGGACCCGGCTCAGCCGCCTGCCCGGGCTGTGGTGAGGTGCCAGACCCGGGGGGTGCAGGGACCCCCACCCCACAGAGCACCCAAACCCCCCCAGCACACACCGGGGGATTCCCCAGTGCCAGCGGCTGAGCCCCGGCCCTGCCCAGTTCTCCCAGTTCCCACTAAACTCCCCAGCATGTGGAATCTTGGAGACTCTCCCCCCTTGATCAGGGGCCTGAGGAGCTGCTTGAGGGGGCTGGAAATGGGGCAGGGATGGGAAGGGAGGGGGTTCACAGCACCCCTTTGCCCCGCACTGTGCCAGGAGTGAAAAACGCAGAGAAAAACCAACACTGCGGTTTGGTTTCTTAAAAAAAAATGGGATTAACAGCAGATGAAATCACTACCGTGAGCTCACAGCTGTGGCAGACCCACCCAGTGACCCCCCAGGCCCCGGGCAGGGCCCCCACAGGTACCCATGGCTCACCTGGGTGCTGTCAGGGGTGTCCCCCGGCCCCCCCTCAGGCAGGACCCCGTCCTGGCCACCCTCGGCCATCGCTGCAGGACGAGACAGCTCAGGGTAAGGGGTGCAGTGGGTCTGAGCAGCAGGTTCTGGGCAGAGGGGCTGCAGGGCTGAGGAGCTGCCAAAAGCCTCCCCCGTGTCTGAGGGAGTCGGTGCCCGCGGCTCCGGGACTGGCCAAGGCCGAGCCCAGCGGTGACGGCGGCAGCACCTCGGGATAAAAGGGTTAAGGGAGGGCAAAAAGTGATTGTGTGAGAGAAACAGCCCTGCAGAGACCAAGGTCAGCGAGGAAGGGGGGGCAGGAGCTGCTCCAGGTGCGAGAGGAGATTCCCTGGCAGCCCCTGGGGGTCCCTCGGGGAGCAGGGGGTGCCCAGAGGGGACTGTGACCCCTGGGAAGCTGAGCTGGAGCAGGGTCCTGGCAGGAGCTGTGACACCGTGGAAAAGGACCCAGGCTGGAGCAGTTCCTAAGGAATTGCAACCTGTGAAAAGGGATCCAGGCTGGAGCAGTTCCTAAGGAACTGCAACCTGTGAAAAGGGATCCACACCGGAGCAGTTCCCGAGGAGCTGCAGCCCGTGGGAAGGACTCGCACTGGAGCAGGGGAAGGACTGACTCCTCTCCCTGAGCAGCAGCAGAAACAACCTGTGCTGAGCTGGCTGGGATCCCCATTCCCATCTCCTTGCACCTCTGGAAGGAAGAGGCAGAGCCCAGGAAGGAGGGAGGGATGGGGGATGGTGTTTCTCATCATCCTGCTCTTATTTGATTGATGACAAATGCAATTAATTTCCCCAAGTCAGGTCAGTTTTGCCCTCAGCATTTAGGGGTCAGGGACCCCTCCCTGCCCTTATCTCAGCTCAGAAACCTTTTGTTACCTTCCCCCTGCCCTGTCTGGGTGAGGAGGGCAGGGATGGAGTGGCTTTGGGAGCCCCTGGAATCCAGGCAGGGTCAGCCCAGCGCAGTGGGGAGAGGGGTTTTGGGAGGGGGACAGACACCTGTCTGAACCTCACACTGTCCCCCTCTGAGAGGGGGGGGACATCTCTCATCCCCAGCAACTCCAAGCCACAAACCAGGCTCTGTGGGCTCACACAGAGCAGGACAACACCAGAACCCAACCCTCCCGTGCCTCAGTTCCCCAGCTGCAGGATTGGGCAGGGGGGTGATGCTCCAGCTGTGGGGGCACCGGGACCAGCAGAGAACAGGGAGTGGGGCTCCCAGCCCTGCTCTTGGGGCCACCTCGATGTCCCCACAGCAGCGTCCCAGGGACCAGGAGGTTTCCTGGGCCAAGGCCACCAGGAAGGGGATTGGGGTGGCAATATCAGCCTGAGGTGGGATCCTTCCCCAGGAAAAACGGGGGATCCCGGGTGGATTTGAGCCCCACAGGAACAGCTGCTGGGGGAATTGGTTGGATGCAGTTTGGCAGCGCATCCCCGGCCCCACAGGGCTCTGCTTGCACCAAACAGGGGCTGGGACCCTTCCTGTCCCCCCACAGCGGCCCCAAGGGACAGGGAGAGGTCTCCAAGCCCGGATCCCCCTCGCTGTCTCCCCCTCCCACCGCAGCTGTGCCCCCTTACCCTCCCTGAGCCTTCCTCCGCACCCAGCAGCTCTTCTGCCTCGCTGGGGCCAGGACAGGGGACATCCACTGCTCCCAGTGCCCGTCCTGTGCCCCCCTGGGCTGGGGGGGGGCCCGGGGGTGGTGGGGGCACCCGGGCAGGCCCCGCTCGGCCCTGGCACCGCACGGAGCTGCTCCCAGGGCTGGGACGTGCACGGGGGTGGTTGCAGCTGAAGCTGGGCCAATGTCCCCAGCACGTGACGTGTCCGTGGGGTGACAGTGTGTCTGTTTGTCCCCTGGGATGGACACGAGCAGCCAATCCCCCCCTTCCCTCGCTGGAGAGCCCACTCTGACCGTGCTGTGGAGCTGCGTTTGCAGGGAGGGAAGCTGAGGCACAGGTGGCCCCAGGCTCGGTGGCCACTGCTGAGCTCTGGGCCGCAGAGCTGGGCCTGCAGGGGCTGTCCTGTCCCACCAGGAAAACCAGCCTGGCCTCGGCACTGGCTGCTGGAATTTGTGCTCCCAGCTCAGCATCCAGCTACCAAAAAACCCCACAGGACCCCAGAACCCCCCAGCTGACCGGGACAGGCCCCAAGCCCAGCAAGTCATGGGGAGCTGGGACCCCTCACCTCCAGCTCTGACCTTCCTCCAGCAGCCCCCAGCAGCTCCAGGCTCTGCCTCACAGTCCTGGCATTCCTGGGGTGCTGGAGCAGGATCTGGCCACAGTGGCTTGGATGAGAAAAGCTCTTTGTGTTCCTCCTCCTGAGGGCTCTGGAGGAACCCCCTCAGCTGCGGAGAGGAGCCAAAAAATGCCTTTTAGGGACAATTCCTGGTGGTTCCAGCACCTCAGCTCCTTGAGGAGTGGCTGGGACTCGGTGGGACAAGGTGCTGGGAGATGATGTCTCCCTCACAGATGTCCCCTCAGCGATGTCCCCTCACCGATGTCCCCTCACGGATGTGCCGGTGAGAGTTGCAAACAGGAAACCTGCCTGACCAGACACCAACCCTGCGGAGGGGAAGTGAGTGGAGGGTGTGAAGGCTGTGGGGAGGGACAGGTTTCTTAAGGTGGAGAGAGCCGGCTCTGTGTGCCAGGGTGTGCCCAGGGCACCGGGCACCGTCCCCACCGCGGGGCTTGCAGAGCCACCCAACCCTGTCCCGGTGCGAGGGATGAGCTGCCCCCAGCCCTAATCCCTTTCCTAATCCCTAATCCCTGCAACGCCCCGGGATGCAGCCGGCTGGCACCGCTGTCGCCCTGGGCCCGGCTGGAGCCTGGCACCACCCGCAGCGAGGGGGGCAGCTGGCACCGGGGCAGCGCAGCAGCGCTGGCAGCTCGGGCACTGTTTGCTGCAACGATGCCCCCGGCACCTCCCAGGAATGTGCCTGGCTCTGGCAGCCGGGGCCTGAGGAAGGGGGATGGTGCTGGATTCCACCATGCCAGGACCGAATCTTGGCCCATGGCATGACCCTGGGCACACTGAGCCTCACTGCCCCCCGCACCCAGAGAGGTCCCGGGATGTGGACGGGAGGAACAGGAGCCCCTTGCAGTGGGGATGTGCCGGTGGGAGGGTGGCCCGAGCCCCCTCCTCGCCCCAGCCCAGCCTGTCCCATGGGTGCTGGTGTCAGCTGGATGTCACCCCGGTGCCACGCTGCCACCTCCCCGTGACGTGTCCCCACCACGGGAAGGCTCTTTGCAGCTTCGGTTGCCGCTTCCTGCCCGTCGCAGGCGGTGAAGGGAGCACAGGGGCTCTGCCCACCCTGCCCGTGCCCTGCCCGTGCCCGTGCCCACCCCACCACCTCCACACACGGACACCCGGGGCCCCGGGGCTGGACAGAGGTAGGAGCGAGGGCTGGGGCTCGGGGCCGGGGTTGGGTTTGTACCGAGGCCGAGCAGCGAACCCCGAGCAGGGGGACAAGGGCTGGGCCGGTGCCAGGCGGTGCAGGGACACTCCCCCCACCCCGAGGCACGATGGGGTGCAAGGGCACGACGAAGGGGTGCAAAGGGAGGGAGTGGTGCCCCCTGCCCGTCCCAGCCCCACCAGCCAGATCTCACCCACCCTAAAGGGGGAAGTCCAGCCCAGGAAGGTCTCTCAGGGCAAAGCCTTCAGCCCGTTTCAAGTCTGATCTGAGCCGTTCCCAGCTCAGGAGCACAAAAGGCACGTCCCACCCGAGGAGCAGAGCCCCTGGGTTACCCCAAGGCGCTGGGGGTGGGGGAGGGATGAGCCCCCTCCCCTGGCTGGGGACACACAGCGAGCCAGGGACAGTGGCCTTGTCCCCATGCCCAGGCAGGGTCTGACCCGAATTCGCCTCCCCAGTGCTCCTGGAGTTGAGTTGCTGCAGTTTGGGTTGTTTTGTTTCACTTTGTCAGCACCTTCTCCACCTTCCCTGCCCATGGGGGTGCAGGGCTGGGCTCGGTGCTGCCGGGGGTTAAAGGTGGGGCTGGGGTGCCTTTCCCCCGACCCGTGCCCTCTGCTCTCAGACAAGCCTCTGCCAGCTCCTCTGACTCAGCTTTGCCTCCAGGATCCAACCAGCCCCAGCATCTTCCGCCCCTCAAGCGTCTGCTGGGGATTCACAGTTGCTTTGCCAGGTGTTGGTGGCTTGGGGTGGAGCTCGGGGTCCCTCAGGAGCTGCTCGTCCTCTCCCTCCCCTTCCTGCCACTGACCTGGCACCCTGGGGACAATGTGGGGACTGGAGGATTCACACACTGTGCACTCATCTCCTCCCCACCCAGCTCACCCATCCCCAAGGATGGGTCCTCTGGGGTCCTGGGGTCACCATCCCTTCCTGCCACGTGGATCCAGCTGGGGGCTGTGGGCCCAGGGTGGTGTCCCTGGGGAGCAGGAGGGTGATGAGGGGCTCAGGATGCTGGTGATGCTTATCCAGGCTGTTGGTGAGAGCAGCACCTGTGGGGGGTGGTCGTGGAGCCCCCACATCCCCCAGTGCCCTACAGGCAGTGAGGGGGCACAGGGCAGCTCAGGACACTGGGGAGACTTCGCTGCCCTGAACCTTTCTCCCCATTCCCTGGGCCAAGGGACTCCATGGATGACCGTCCCCTCTTCACCACCTTCAAACCCATCAGTGAGGACAACACAGCCAAGCCAGGAGCCAACACGACCCCCGGCCAGCCCCAGGGAGCAGAGCAGTCCCCAGGACACCACAACAGACATGGCAGGGTAGGACATGGGGACACGAGGGCTCCGTGCCCCCCTGGGCTGTCCCACACCTGTAGGGGCTGTGTCATCCACTCGCAGCCACCTGCACCGAGCAGAACATCCTCAGGGCACGTCCTCACTCGAGCCCTGGCTGCTGTTCCCTTCCCTCCAGGTCCCACCAGGTTCCTTCTGGCCGTCCCCACCAGGCTGGTCCCCACCAGAGCTGGTGGCCCTGCGTGCCCGGACGAGGCTGTGGTTTGAGCAGACACAAGCCTGGAGGTTGAGGCCCGAGGGGAAGCTCCCAGCTTGGTTCCATGGCTTCATCAGTCGGAGGTAAACGGGGGGAGGCCAAGGCAGGGAACAGGGTGGCCCCTTCACCATCCCCATCCCTAGGCTCCAAAACAGCGAACTGGATCCAGGGAGGGGGGTGAGGGTGAGCAGCTCCCGGCTCCTTCCCACAGCGAGGCAGAGCAGCTGCTGCAGGATCAGCCCCTGGGCTGCTTCCTGGTCCGCTTCAGCGAGAGCACCGTGGGCTTTGTCCTGTCCTACAGGTGAGGGGTCCCGCCCCCGTCCGAGGGGCCGAGGCGCTCGTTCCCCTCCGTCCCCTTGTGCCAACCCCGTCCCGTCTCCCTGCAGGGGCAGGGATCGCTGCCGACACTTCGTCCTGGACCAGCTGCCGGACGGGCGGTACGTGATCCTGGGCGAGCAGAGCGCCCACGCCGAGCTGGCCGAGCTGCTGCGGCACCACACCACGGCCCCCATCGTGCCGTACCACGAGTTCCTCACCGCGCCCGTGCCCTGCACGCGGGTGAGACCCCAAACCCCCCCGGGAGCCCCTGCAGCCCTGGAGTCATTATTCCGGCTGCCGCGGATGGGGCGATTTTCCCAAGGCGGAGAACGAAGCCAAGGGAAGTCCAAGCATCGTGAAAGCCACGGTCGGGACCGGGACCACCGGGAGCAAGGAGCCAGCCCACGGGCAGCACACCAGAGCTCCCGGCATCTCTCTGCTCTCCCCGCAGGAAGAGGAGCCCCGAGGAGCGGAGCAGAGCCCCCCTGGCAGCAGCGCCGCGTGTTCCCCGCTGAGCGAAGCACCCGCAAATCTCCCGGAGCACAGCCCCGTGTCTCGGGAGCCCCCGGGAGCCAGGCCGGCAGCCCCGGTGCCCGCCCAGCCTGCGGAGCCCAGCGCCGAGGGGGACTCCCCCGGGGAGGTAACAGGGCAGAAAAGGGCGGGTGGAGGCATTTTCCGAAGGACAGAAGCCACAGCTCTCACTGGGTGGAGGGACAGCCAGGACGGGGGACGCAGCCCCAGCCCCTCATCTCCAACCTGTCCCATGTCTTGCCCAGGCTCGCAGTGCCCCTCCATCGCTCCCAGCCAAGAGCAGCTCCCGGGCCGTGGCTCAGGGGCCGCACAGCCCCGCGGGCAGCGCCGCAGCTCCCGAAGCTGCCTACGCCCAGGTGCACAAGGAAGCCGCTCCCCCCGTGTCCCCCGAGGCCAAGTACCAGCAGCTCATGTGCTTCCACATCTACGCCGAGCCCCGCGAGGGCAGCGCCCGCAGCCCCCCGACCCACGGCGAGCCGGAGGAGCCCATCCCGTTCTACGCCATGACCCGGAGCTGCAGCCCCCGCGCCGCCCCCGACGAGAACATCTACTCCGAGGTGGCACTGGCCCGGCAGGACCCGCCCGCTCCGCTCCCCAGGGAGCCCAAAGGCGCCTTCTCCACGCTGCCCCCCAAATCCCGGCCCCACCGCCGGCTCTTCCGCAGTTTGTCCAGCCAGGATTACAAGAGGCGGCAGCTCCCGGCGGCTCCCAGCGCACACGGGGAGGGGAGAGGAGCGTCCAGCCCGGGCACAGAGGTGGGTTCCCCGGGCAGGGCGCAGCTCTAGAGCTCAGTCCCGGTAGGACATCAGAGTCATGTCGGGACTGAGGAGTCTCCAGGTCTCCTGCAGTCTGGGGGAGTCAGGGTGTGCTCCACACCAGGAGCACAGGGAGAATCACGGAAACCTGGGAATGGTTTGGGTTGGAAGGGACCTGAAAGCTCCTCTTGCTCCACCTCCCTGCCATGGGCAGGGACACCTTTCACTATTCCAGGTTGCTCCAAGCCCCATCCAACCTGGCCTTGGACACTTCCAGGGAGGGAGAAGCCACAGCTTCTCAGGGCAGCCTGGGCCAGGGCCTCAGCACCCTCTGAGTAAAGAGTTTCTTCCCAATATCCCATCTAACCCTGTTCTCTGGCAGTGGGAAGCCATTCCCCGTTGTCCTGTCACTCCATCCCTTGTCACTCGAGCAAAGCCGAGGGCTGGGAGGGTGAAGGGCTGACTTTGAGCCATCTCCTGGCTCTCCAACCCAACCTCTTGTCCCCATGGATTCCCCAGGGTGTGCTGGGCTCTGTGCTGGAGCTGGATGACCCCGTGTACGGCCGGAGCTCACGCGGGGCCCAGCGAGGAGCAGCCACGGACGAGAACGTGTACGAGCAGCTGCCTGGGGACCAGCCCTGAGCCACCGGCACAGGGGGCCCGGGAGAGCCTCCCAGGCAGGAGGAACCTCAGCCTCCATCCCACTGGAGGAAGACTTTGGCCCTGGGAGGAGACATCCAAGGCTGCTGTTGGCCCCAGCAGCTCTGTGCTGCTGATCTGCTCCGTGGGGAGCCCCTCGCTCTTCCCAAGCCCTGAGGGACATCGGGGATTGGAGTTAACTCACCTGTGAACACGTTAAAAGAGACTTCTGTTCGTTAAATGAGGGTGGAAAAGGCTGTTACAGGAAAAACAGGGCCAGGATTGGCACAGTTGGTGCATCCAGCGTTAAACTGGCTGGAAGCTGGAGCAACACCAAACCTCCCCAGCCTGGAGCCCACACTCCACGTCCTGCCTGTTTCCTCAGCCACAAAACTTGGGATAGCACCAAACCTGAGGACCAGAGCCAGGAGTGCCCTGTGGGACACCTGGTGGAGCACAAATCCCAGCTGGAATGACACCAAGCCACAGCAGTGCTGTCAGCAGCCCTGGTGTGCCCAGCTCGACGGGAGCAGGGAGCCAGGACAGCCAAAGCTCCTTTCCAAAGGGAAAAGGAAGACTGGGGCAGCTGTAGCTGTTTTATCTCTGGGGAAAAAAGAAAAAAAATCACTTTCAGTGCTCACAAACCTGAATTTTGTTGCTTTTAAAGGGCTGAAAGCAGAGCATGAGCCCTTGGAACTCCCCTCAGCGCTAAACCTGAGCCATTACTGCAGCAGGAAATGCAAAGGGGAGTTCCAGGCTCCCCCAGCTCCCCACAATCCCTGATCAAGGGCAGTTTGGGCACACACAGGCTGTGCCCCATGCAGCAAACACCCTGGGTGAGGGGCTCAGCCCTCACCATGGAAATGGGGCTGGTTGGCTTCATTCAAAACTTTATTCCTTTATCAAACCTCTTCTGGGAGGATTTCGCTGTACATACAAGATGGGAATAAATTACTCAACAGTAACTTTATTCTGATCATCCAAATACTCAAAACGGGCTCTGCAAAGTACTAAACATCCAGGGAACTAAACTAGAAATGAGATTAGTTTAAAGTGTTCTAAGAAAAAACTTCAGTCATGGGGGGTTCCCTTGTTTTTAACAGGCAACACGGGAGAAAAAACCCCTCTTGGGCATTTTTCTTACTGGAATAACAAATATTGGCTGTTTTAGCTGTGGTTACAAGAAGTATAACCCAGGGTGGTGGGAATGTAAGTTAAATAACCAGACCAGCTCTCTGCTCCCCTCAGCATCACACGGTTTGGTGAAGAACAAAGTGATGCCACAGAGATCTGGATCCAAGGGTTGGGCCAGCAGGGCTGCACAGGATTGGCAGTCGTGTCACCTTGATGGAATTCCTTAAATAAAAGAAAGGTTTAATTTTAAGAAGTTAGGGCTGGACATGGTCTCCTCTTCCCAGCCAGGAGGGTAAAGTCAGCACTTAATTGGAACAGAACTGATACAAACAAGCTGGGGAAAAAAGAAAAGTACAGTTGGCAGCTCTCCTCTGTGTGTGCCCAGAGGAAACACTGCCCAGCTCACTCCCAGCAGCACATGGGGACACTCGGTTTGGTGGGGCTGGGAACAGCCTGGGGCACCACTGAAGGGGGAGGAGGAAAGAAGGGGGCAAAAGGAAGGACAATGTACATACACACACGGCTCAGGGTATCCCAGAGCCCTGAGTGTGCCAGGCACAGAGCCTCACCCCTGTGTGCGTCCTGCACCTCTCACAGCCTCTGCCCTGCACTGGGGTGTCCCCTCAGCCTGGCTCAGGGGTAAAAACCAGGATATCAAACTCATCAGCAGGAGAGGAGAGCTGGAGTGGCTCGGGCACGAGGAAGAAGCCACGAGGACAAAACAAAAAATCCAAAGCCAGGCTTGCTCTTGGAACTCACCGTCTCTTAGAAAGAAAAACGACACTCTCAACGCACAGCGAGTCCAGGAGAGCAAAGTGGGAACTGGGGGTTTATTGAGCCTCTGCCAGGGGGTCTGGCAGCAGGAGGAGCAGCCCCTGCTCCCACGGGACAGGAGCTCCAGCCTCGCTCCCTGCGGCACCTCGGGACCGTCCTCGGTTGGTCGGAGCCTCCCCCGTTATGGTTCACAAGGAGGGAAGGGAAGGATTAAGGTGGAGTTCCGTGGGGACCAGCTTGCAGTGACCCCTCCTCGTGCCAGGTGAGGCAGTGCAGTGTCCTCCCTCCCCGTCCCGCCGGGGCCTGGCTCCTCTCTGGGTCGGGCAGCGCGGGTCACCAGCCACAAACGGGACACGTGTGTCAGAACCCGTATTTGGCTTGAGTCTGCCGTCTGCTCAGCTTGTTCTCAGACCATGTGTTTTTCAGTTCCAGCTCCCTCTCCTTGGCCTGCAGACACGGAGAGGGTGCTGTCAGGCTCTGGGTTTCAGTGACTCAGCAGCATTCCGGCCTCCTCCGGCCCCGCTCGCGCGGATTACGGAGCCCTTCAGCCAGAAGCCTCGTTACAGGGGTTCACACAATCATCCTGACAGAGCCTGGATTAACTGGGCTGCAGGGGCATTTCATTCATGCTGAAATGCAGCTTCTCTTGTGGGACAGGCTCCACAACCCCAGGGTGGAAGATGGACGGGGTGCCCGAGCCCCGGAACACGCGTGGGAAGGGTGAAGCAGAGCTGGAAGCTCAGGGCTGGGACCCCCTCAGGGCCAGGACACAGCTCTGGCCCCACTGGAGCCACAGCACAGCTCACCCAGGGCTCAGAGTATTCCCAGGGACATCCCCTGGTCCCCAGCTGCTGGAACAGCAGCTCCACCACCCCGGCCTCGTGCTGCCAAGCCTTGAAATTCCACCTGGATTGGCTCCCACCCCACTCACCTGATGGATCAGGTATGTGATCTGGTGTTTTCTCCTTTGCTGTCCCGTGGGCTGATCTCCTTTTTTCTGGAAAGCAAGAAGAGGTGAAGTGTTCAGCCTGGAGAGACACTGCTGGACAGCAGGGCCTGCACACAGCAGGCACCATTTGTTCCCTATTAAATGGCAGATTCCTTCGTCTGAAGCAGTTCCTGGCTGGTCCTCACCACCCACACTCCGTGTTCTGAGCTCTCCTGATCTCTCACACGTCACCATTTACCAGGGTCCCTCGTCCCCACCCTGGTGACTGCACAGCTCCAGCTGGGGCTGATTTGGGCACTGAGCAGAGGCCCCAACCCCAGCCAACCCCTGCCCTCCACCCCACCTTGCTGAAGGACTTCATGGTCTTCTCCTCTGTCAGGGACTTGGTGAGCCACTGCTGGGCCCCGCTCAGCTGGTCATCACCTTTGATATCCACAAAGTTGATCTCCTCCCTCCCACGATTCCGTTTGCCTTGCAGACGCTTGAACTGAGGGAAGAACAGGACAGCTGGAATTACCCCCACCCATCACAGCCCAACACGAGGCTGAGCCCCTGCTCCCCCCAGGGAGGGACAAGGCACAGCAA
This sequence comes from Pachyramphus minor, assembly GCA_013397135.1. Lineage (NCBI taxonomy): Eukaryota > Metazoa > Chordata > Aves > Passeriformes > Tyrannidae > Pachyramphus > Pachyramphus minor. Next base: position 47,729 of record VYXB01001118.1, read on the forward strand.
CACACAGTTTTCCAGACAGGATTTTTATCTTTAGGAGATTTCTGCTTTGCTGTAGACTGGAGTATCTAAAGCTGCTGAGCATGAAGGTTATCATCTCATTTTCCTGTCAGAAATGAGCCATTTATTCCTGGTTCCAGCCTTGCTCTGGAGACCCCCAGAGTCCTGAGTCTCTTGTTTTAAGAGCCAGGGAGGCCCCTGGTCTGTACCAGCCATACTGTGGCCACATGGGCAGTGACTGTCCCCATGCTGGGCACTGATGAGGCCCCATCTCAAATCCTGAGATCAGTTTGGGCCCCTCGTGACAAGAAAGATGTTGAAGGTCTGGAGCAAGTCCAGAGAAGGGAATGGAGGTGGGAAAGGGTTTGGAGCACAAGAAGGGTCTGGGGAACTTCTGAGGAGTGGCTGAGGGAGCTGGGAGTGCTTGGCCTGGAGAAACAGCAGCTCAGGGGGGACATTCCCACTCTCTACAACTCCCTGACAGGAGGGTGGAGCCACGTGGGGGTCGGGCTCTGCTCCCAGGGAACAAGGGACAGGATGAGAGGAAACGGCCTCAAGTTGTGCCAGGGGAGGTTCAGGTTGGATACAGGGAAAATTCCTACATCCAGAGGGTTGTCCAGCCCTGGCACAGGCTGCCCAGGGCAGTGGTGAAGTCACCATCCCTGGAGGAATCTAACAGCCATATGGATGTGGCACATCAGGACAGGGTTTATGGTGGCCTTGGCAGTGCCAGGGGAACAGCTGGACTCCATGATCTTGGAGGGCTTTTCCAACCCCAACAATTAATTCCATTCTCATCAAGCCTGTGCACACCTGCCTGGAGCAGGAGCTCAGCAGGCTGCGGGAAGGACTCACTCGCCCACACCACAGCACGAGACCCCACGGAACAACCCCCCGGCCCAACCCAGGGCAGGCACAGGACCGTGGCTGCCACGTGGGTCCCGTGTTCTGGGGCAGCTCAAAGCCAAATTCCACAGCAGGACAGACAAAGTGCCAACCGCTTCGTCGTCGATGAAGGAGGAGTCGGTGCTCGTCTCCTGCGGCGCCGCCTGCGCTGGTTCCACCTCCGGGTAGTACCCGCTGCTGTAGTAATCCTGGCACGGAAAGGGAAGCCAGTTTGTCACCAGAGTGAACCAGGAGGGATTTCATCAGAGGTACAAACCAACAAATGCTCAGAGGGGCTTTTCACAACAGCCCGGAGTGACAGGACACAGGGAATGGCTTCCCACTGCCAGAGGGCAGGAGTAGATGGGATACGGGGAAGAAATTGTTCCCTGGGAGGGTGGGGAGGCTCTGGAACAGGTTACCCAGAGAAGCTGTGGCTGCCCCCAGCTCTGGAAGTGTCCAAGGCCAGGTTGGATGTGGCTTGGAGCAACCTGGGATAGGGAAAGGTGTCCCTGCCCATGGCAAGGGGTGGAATGAGATGGGCTTTAAAGTCCCTTTGAACCCAAACCTGTCTGATATTTTATGAATTTCTAGAAACAACCTGGGCTGACACCAGCTCTGGTGAGCCCCAGCTCTGCACCCTCACACCAGGGACATTTTCACAGGAGTGCAGGTACCCAACATCTGTCCAGCAAAGAACATCTGCAGCTCTTGTGCCACAGGAACCCCCCTGTGCCCAGTGCTGTGGCTCCCTGCTCTGTGTTCCAACCAGCTCACAAAGGATGGAATTTCCTGCTCTGTGTCCTGGTCACTTCACAAAGGTTGGATTCTCTACTCCATATCCCAACCAGCTCACACGGGCTGCATTCCCTGCTCCGTGTCCCACACATCTCACATGGGCTGCATTCCCTGCTCCGTGTCCTGGCCACTCACATGGGTTGGTCTCCCTGCTCCATGTCTCTACTCCATGTTCTGGCCAGGCTGGATTCCCTGCTTCGTGTCCCAGGTAGTCCATACATGTTGGATTCCTAATCCATGTCCCACCCAGCTCACATGGGGTGGATTCCCTGCTCCATGTACTGACCAGGTCACACAGGTTTGGATTCCCTGCTCCATGTACTGACCAGGTCACACAGGTTTGGATTCCCTGCTCCATGTACTGACCAGGTCACACAGGTTTGGATTCCCTGCCCCATGTACTGAGCTTGGATTCCCTGCCCCATGTACTGACCAGGTCACACAGGTTTGGATTCCCTGCTCCATGTACTGAGCTTGGATTCCCTGCTCCATGTACTGAGCTTGGATTCCCTGCTCCATGTACTGACCAGGTCACACAGGTTGGATTCCCTGCTCCATGTACTGACCAGGTCACACAGGTTGGATTCCCTGCTCCATGTACTGAGTTTGGATTCCTGCTCCATGTACTGACCAGGTCACACAGGTTGGATTCCTGCTCCATGTACTGATCAGGTCACACAGGTTTGGATTCCCTGCCCCATGTACTGATCAGGTCACACAGGTTGGATTCCCTGCCCCATGTACTGAGTTTGGATTCCTGCTCCATGCACTGACCAGGTCACACAGGTTGGATTCCCTGCCCCATGTATGACCAACACACAAGAGGTTGCATTCCCTGCTCCATGCCCCATGAATCTCCCATTCCCAGGAGCAGCTGCTCCTCCCTTACTCCAGCCAGCAAACCCACCTGGTAGTAGCCGCCGGGCTCTCCGTAGGCGGGGGGGAACTGGCCGTAGGGGTGGCTGCCGTAGTCCTCGCCGGGTTTGGGAGCCCAGCTGTGCTGAGCCCCGCTCGAGCCCGCGCCCGTCTTGAACTCCAGAGGGGCGTTTGCGGCCGCGTCCTGGAACTGGGGCTCCGGCTCTGTGCCGGGCGGAGGGTCCTCCGCGCCCACCGTGCCGGGGTACAGGAAGGGCTCGGCGCCCGCGGCACTGGGCTCGCTCCTGTCGGACAAGGAGAAGTAGTTCTCTGGCTCCAGCTCCTCGTCGCTGTCCTCCTCCTCCTGCGTGATCTGCTTGGTTACCTGCAGCGCCGCGCTCTTGGCCGCGGCTTTGATGGCCGACGGGGACGGAGTCGTGGGCACGGCCGGCTTGGGCGCGGGTTTGGCTCTGGAGGAGGAAGAGCTCGGGGCCTTGGCAGGCTTGGGGTCGGAGTTCTCTCCTCCCTTCCTGGAGAAGGCGTAGGGCAGCAGCAGCCGGTTGGGCTCTTTCACTGTCAGATTTTTGGGCTGGGGCAGCAGAGCGGACAAGCCGGAGCCCTCGCCGCGTCCCTGGGGAGATCCGTGAGGGACAAGTGGATCAGGAATAAGAGAAAAGAGTGAGACTATTTACTTTTCTCAATTATCCCCCCCGGTTCTTACAACATTCCTGGGTTTCCCAACACTTGGCCACCCTGAACACGCTGCACAGAAGGCCAGGGGCACTTTGAAGGGAAACGTGGTACTGGCGAATATCTGTCCAGTTCCCAAATTGATGCCTCTTTCTCCAAGATTTAAATTGCCCAAAAAAGGTACTTGATACCCCCCAGGATTTCAGGAACATCCCTAAAGCCACAAGCTGATCAGAGTGGCTGATTCACAGGAAGGCCAAGACTGGTTACAAACACTTTTCCCCATGGCACTGGTTTCATCGAGCACCCTCAGTATTTACCTGAAGAGTATTTTTCTTCTTTGCTGGTTCATCTTCCTCTGAATCTGACTGAGAGAGAAAACCAGAGCTCAGCAAAACCTGAGGTACTAAACTAAAAAAGTATTATCAATAAACCCCAGGAAAATAAACCCAAGGGAAGAACTCCAGGGGCACAGCAGCAGGTCAGGGCTCTCCTTCAGAGGGACAGACAACAATGGATTTACTGAGCACAAATCACACAAAGGGTGTAAAATTCACTGCAGGGACACAGGGAACTGCCCCCAATAACGTTGCTAAATTTCCAGTTAAAATTTGAGTGGAAAGCCTGGTTGGCATCAGAAAAGGTCCTCAATATCTTTATGGCTTCACGGCTTCACAGACGACTTGGAAGAGGCGACAGGAATCGAGGGCTGGTGCCAGTTTATCCCCAAATCATAAACCAGGGAAAGACAAGGAATGTGTGTAAATAAAAGGAGTCAGAAGAGACCATAAACCCACGTGTTGGTTTGTGAGAGAGGAGACACTGCAGCTGCCTGGGAGCATCTCCATGGGATGAACTACAGGGATGGGAGGGATTTTAAGGAGAAAGAGGGAACAACCAGGGATGTTAGTCACAGGCCCAGGGACTTCCAGGAATCCCAAGTTCCAGTTTAAGGTACTTTCTGTCCCTTCAATGTTCATTCACTCACTCGACATCAGTGACCCGTGGGATTTGTGGTCAGAGCCCACACACTGGAGCTTGGAGCAAGGGAAGACATCCCTGTTCATTCCAGCTGCCTGGAATCACACCACAGAGCTGCAAGGAGGTGAGTAAGCAAGAAGTGGGGATGAGGGACCGATAAATCCCTCATCCCTCTGCCCCAAAGGCTGAGCTCTGTGCCTCACTGCCCGGTGTGCCTCTGGCAGCCCTGGCACGGGGAGCTCTGGCTCTGGAATTTGCCAGACTGGGATTACTGGGAGCAGAGTGTGGTTCAGGGAAGGCTCAGGAGTCTGTGTTTTCCTCCCTCTCCCCATGACCCCACAGACTCTCCCAGCAAAGCAACAGTGGTGATTTTATCTGGGCTCTCACAAGGTTCTGCCAGACCACTCTTAGTGGACACTGTTTATAAATGCAGAGCCAAAACTCTTCCTCAAGCCACCTCTCCCCAGGGAAATAACTCCAAGCTTCCAGTTCAGCTCTTCCTACAGCCACAGGTGCTCCTGTCACACCAGAACCAGAGACACCACTGTCATCTCTGTGTGAGGCTGGACAGGGCTCTGAGCAACCTGGGCTGGTGGAAGGTGGCCCTGCCCGTGGCACGGGGTGGGATGGGATGAGCTTCAAGGTCCCTTCCAACCCAAACCACTTTGGGATTCCATGTGCTGGTTTAGATTAGGATATTGGGAAGACATTTTTGGCTGCCAGGGTGGTGAAGCCCTGGCACAGGTTGCCCAGAGAAGCTGTGGCTGTTCCATCCCTTGATGTGTTTGCCCAGGTTGGATGAGGCTCTGGGAAACGAGGTCCCTGCCCATGGCTGAGGGTGGAACTGGATGAACTTTAAGGTTCCTTCCAACCCAAAACATTTCAGGCTTCCATGACAGTGCTGACCCAGAGGGAATAAGCAGCAGAGAGAGGATGGAACCTGATCAATGGGAACCCTGAGTAAAAAAACAGATGGGCAGGGACCTGCCTGTCCCTGCTCTCACTGTCCGGATTCAGGAGCCCTGTAAGGCACAGTGCAGAGTAAAAACAAAAAAACCCACAAGCTGAGAGGAAAATGGTCACCTAAAAGTCCAGAAGTTGCCTGAAGCCTTTAGATAAATAAGCAATAAATTGACAGGAAAACCTATCAACTGCACAGCAGGCAAGAGAGACTTCTTTGGGCTACAAGGCCCTGTAGCTCCACACCATCAACTCGTTAAGTCCAGAAAGGCGACGATAATCTGGGTTTTGCTGCATTATGATTATAAATAAGGTTTCTATATCAGTTTAATTCTTCAAAGCGCTTTAGGATTAGGGCAAGCAGCCAGGACAACTCTCCCCTGGATGCCACAACAATAGATCTCGGGTGGGAGAGAGCGAGGGGAAAGAGACCCGCGACGAGGGAGGGAGGTTTGACCCCCGAAGGGCTCGAGGTGTTGGGGGGGTTTGCTCCATACTCACATCTCCCTTGTGCAGCTCGGGCGCCGCGATCCGCACTGGCTCCGTCCTCTTCTTTGGCTTGGGGAGGCCCAGACCCGCTGCGGGGGCGGCCG
>VYXB01001119.1:1586-16099 GCA_013397135.1 Pachyramphus minor
ACTTGGCGGAGGAGGCGGGGCCAGAGGCGGGGGCGGGTCCCGCGCCCCGCGCTCCCGGCCGGGCCGAGTGGGGTCAGAGCAGGACAGCGGAGCGCCGCAGCTCCTGCCTCGACAGCGTTGCGAGTCCCGGGCGGACGGAGCTGCTGCTGCGACCGGGCCCGCAGTGGGACCGGCCACGAGGGACCGGCCCCTGCCTCCTCCGCCTCGACACCGCCCACAGAGCTAGTCACGCCCAATCCAGCCTTGGCCCCTCTCTTTGAGCCAGGCCCCACCCCTCCAGCCTCGGCCCCGCCCCGGACTGGGCGTCGCTCACTCCTAAATCAGACCCCGCCTTCTTGTGTCATGACCCCGCCCCTGCCTCAGTCACGCCCTCTTTATCCACGGCCCCGCCCACACACCGAGTCCCGCCTATTTTAGCCTCGACCCCGCCCATAGGCCGGGCACACTCTGGTCTAGGCCACGCCCCCTCGACGTAACCCCGCCCCCTCGATCTTGGTCACGCCCACCGTTCCCGGGCTCCTCCCGTCGGATCAATCCCGGGGTCCGGGATCCGTACCCGGGGGTCCGTGTGGCCCCGGAAGCCCCCGGGATCGGAGCCCACCCCGCGGATCTGAATCCAGCTTCGCAGTTGTTTGAGAGCTGTTGATCAGCACAGTCAGGAATTAGCGATTGCGCCGCGAGCCGTGTGTGCACGGCTGATCCTTTGCTTTAAGGAAAAGGGAAGACCGTCCCAGGAGAAATATGGACCCCGGCTGCCGGAGCTTACCGCTGATCCGCTCGGGAAGGGAGGGATACACCCGGCAAACAGGGATTTGCGTGCTAATTAATAAAAAGCAAAAATCAATAAAATTATGTCACCAGTAACTCGTTTGTTAAAATGTATAAAATAACGCCAAGTCTGGATGAGCCCGGGAGCCTTTTGTGGGAACCTCCCAGTTCCCTTCGTTTTGGCGAACTGGGATAAAAAAACAGCAACGCCTCGGCTCGGGGTGGGAATTGGGATGAGCCCCCGGGATGTCCTGCCAGTGTCCCCGTGTGCCAACCCCGTCCTGCCGAGGGGCAGCAGGACACCGGGCTGGGGACAGGAGGGTCCCAGAGCTGCCGGGAATTGCCGGGGCTCCGGAGGCTTCAAGTTGGAAATGACGGAACACACGGTTTTAAATGTGTCATCTCTTTGTGTTCCACCAAAACACGCCTCATCCAAGGTGCGGAGCATGGGGAAAGCCGTGAGCCTCCAGCCCCTCACCGCACATTCCCAACAGCGAGGAGGTGATGCCATCGCCAGGATCTGGGAAAAACAGCAGCGCGTTTGGACAGCGAGGTGAGGAGAGACCCGCGCACCAGAGCTCAGCACAAACCCTGGTCCCCAGCTGGCCATAAAGCCTGAGCATCCAGGGAAGCGATGATCCCGAGGAGCACAGCAACCCTTGGAAACGGTGTCAGCGCTCTCCTGCTTCCCTGAGGAGCTGCAGTCGGGGACAGCCCAGGATGGATCTCTAGGGGGTCCTGCGTGGGAACTTCAGCTCCTGGGGTGGTACAGGCAGCTGAGATCCCTTGTACCCCCCAGAACCGACAGGTCAAGGTCAGGGTAGAGCCAAGGGAAGGGGAGGGGGACCTTGCCATGATCTGCTGAGCTCTGGAAGAGCCAAATGGTGAGATGCAGTCGGTGTTTTCCCCATCAACCTTTACCAAGCCCAGGACACGTGGAGAGCCCTGGGCTGATGCTGCCTGTATATCCCTTTGGCTTTCAATCCACGGGGTTGCTGGAGAGGCGGTAGGGGATACATTCCCAGGATACAGGGGTAGAAGCTGCCCAGGTGAAGTGTTCAGGAGAGCACAAGCAGGGGACCTGCTGGAGTCAGCCCTGGGCAGCACGAGGTGCCCCCATGCTCCTCACCATCCCTGCTGAGGGGGTTGCTCCCCATCCCACCTCTCCCTGCCTTTCTTTCTGCCTCTCTGCCTTTCCTGCTGTTGGAATCCCTTCTAGCTGCTCGGGATTGCCCTGGGCATGGGGAATCTGCCTTCCCCTACAACTGTGCGGTTGTGTGCAGCCCACAGCAGTAGGTGAAATGGGTGGAGCAGCGCTGGCAGAGCCCTGATACCGTCACAGACCCTTCCCCAGGGCCTTCTATCCTGATCCTCGTGGGAATTCCCTGCCACCCACCAATTCCCCTTCTTATTTACATACAGCTGCCGCTCACAAAAGGGCTTCCTGGGGTGGAAACCTGCGGCAGCATTTCGGAATGCATGTGCAAACCTGCCACAAGGGGCTGCCTGCGAGGCAAACGCCTGTTCCCCCAAAGCTGCTTCACTCCCTGGATCACCACAGCAGCACCTTGGCCGTGGGAGCCCTGGGATGTTGCTGACTGTCCTCCCGCTCCCTGTGGAGTAAAGCTGTTCCCAGGGCTCCTGCCTGGCCACAGGCCCCAGGGACTGGGGCACGTTTGAAGCCAGGGCCCAGGCTGAACATCAGGATGGCACAAGGTGGATCAGGAGACACAGCTCTGTGTGTCCATGGCTCGTGTGCCCCGTCTCCTCCTGGGGTCCTCCTGTTTGGGGCTGTGTCCCCTCTGTGGGAGGAAGGGTCTCACGAGGAGCATGAGGCACTGCAAGAGCTTGACAGAGCCCTATTCCCAAACTGAAGAGCAAGGGCAGGCACCAGGGCTCAGCAATTCAGCACAAGATCCTCCAAGGCCACTGAATCTTTCAAGCAATCTTGCACAGGAAGGGCTTGCCTTGGAACCCAGGAGAAGTTTGGGAACACGGGAACCTGGGCAGGTGGAGGTGGTTCATGCTTCTCTCTGCCTCTGGGTGGAGAAGCAAAAAGCCACCTTTGGCCACCCCTGTGCACATCCCGGGGTAGGACTGAGCTCACACTGAGGCTGCAAGAACTCAAACCCAGCCTTCCCTGAGGACGTGGGCTGCCAGGGTCTGTCTGGGAGATCAGAAGCAGAAAGAGCCCTGGAATTCAGGAGAAGAATGTGTCTGTTGTTTGGTTTTTCAGTAATGTGTTCTGGGCTGTGGCTAAATTCTGTTTGCAGAGTGCTGAGCCTGTTGTGAGAGCTGGGAGCAACCTGTGCCCGGAGGCAGGAGGGGGAATCCCACAGCACGTTCCTGCTCCCTGGGCAGGCAGCTCTGTGCCCCTCCTGCTCCGCCTCTGGGAAGGGAATTGCTCCAAGGACTGAAGATGGACCTGGGAGCCCTAGGCAAGTGGTCCCAGCAGGTCCCCTTGGATGTTGGGGAACATATCCACGGCAGGAGCAGAGCCTGTTCATGCCTGAGACACCTCCCAGCACTGCTCCCGGGATGGGATGAAGTTGGCTGGAGCCTGAGCTCCTGGGATCCACTTGGGATTCCATTTGGGAATCCATCTGGAGACACAGGAGCTCTCTCCCCAGGTTTCAGAGGGTGCTGAGCCAAAACACCAGCCCTGCTGTGGGTGGGGTCCTGCACCGGGAGCTCTGCTGCTCCCAGGGGAATGGGAACAGGAGGGGGCAGAAGGTTCGTGTGGTTTTAAGTGGGGATGCCATTTATCATCCTGGATCAATGCTCTCATTTTCCCAGGGACCCCAGCAGTGACATTTTCAGGGCACACGTTTTGGAATGGGTCTAACAGTCAGGAGGACGAGAGCCGGACAAGGCCCATGCAGGAACCAGCCAGGTTGCTGGGCTGGTCCCACTCATGTGCCACAGGGCCCCAGGGAGGAGGACATCCCTGCCCAGCCTTGTCCATCATCCAGGGGCACATGGCACCACTGTCCACTGCTGGTGTCCTGGTGGGGCAGCCAAAGGGAACCATCCTCCCTTTGCTGCTGAGAGGCAGCTCTGTAGGCACAGAGGAGTCCTTGGGGAGTCATCACAGCCCACCCCACTCTGACCAGGGCTGTGTGACATGATGGAGCTGGGAGGAGATGACCCAGGTTCGTACTGGGGTTGCTCTGGTCCTCCCTGCCCAGCACCTGTGAATCCAAGGAGGGTTGCAAGGAGCTCTGAGAGCTGGAGAGGGCAGGGGTTTCCCTGGGAATGGGGATGGTGCATTTCCAGGATCTCCAGGGTCATTTTCTATTGAACAAGAGCTGCTTTAGCCAAACCACCCTGGACATGGACACCTACCAAGCCAGGACACTGACCTGTGCTGGGACACAGCTGCTACAAGCCCTGGCCTTAGAGAGGGTCAGATACTCACCCCCACTGTGCTCCCCAGTCAGGATAGCCAGGCATGATCAGGGTTCCCAGCCCCAGCACCCCCAGGAACTGCTGTGCCATCTCCCACCCCTGAAATTCCCCCCCACGTTTGCTTTTGCAGCTTTTCCCAAGGGACACCCACTGTGGGGAACTGGATCCCTTCTCAGGCTGCAGCTCAGGAGGGCACCCACACCACGTGTCCCCACATCCCCTCAGCCCCCTCACACAGAAAATCTCCATCAGGCAGAAAATCCCAGGAAAAAGACTCAGGGAACCATCACTTCTCAGAAACTGTCCAGGGCCTTGTTCCCCTCTTCCCTCAATGTGCCAGAACTCTTGCAATAAATCTGAGGGTTTTCCCAGCGCAGCATTCCTGCTGCCAGACCGAAGCGCTCCGCTTGTGCTTTTGTCTCTTGTTCTCAATTCCTTCCCTCCTCTTTGCTTCCCTGTGGCCTTTGCTGGGAAGTTAACACCGTTTTTGTTGGGAATGCGTCAGCAGTGCTCCCTCAGAGCCCTGTTCCCCACAGCTCCCATCGCTGTGTGTGGGATTGCATGGCTGAGGGTGGGAAATGCAGGTGGGTGCTGAGGGCACTGGCTCCAAGGAGGCATTCCCAGAAACAGTGGCTAAATTGTCCAGTTCTGGCTTCAATCCCCAAGAGCTTTTCACCTCCTCTGGTTTGGGGCATCCAGGCATCCTCCATGGCCAGCCTGGTGTTCCTGGGTGAGGGGCTGTGCCCCAGGCAGGATGGGTGGCAGGAAGGGAGGGCTGGGGATGGCTGAGGCTGTCCCATGGGCTGGTAGGCAGATGAATGATTGGGGGTACAATCCCTGCCCCTCTCCACCTTCCCCCATGCAGCATTCAAGCAAAGTTTGCAGCCCCACAGCTCCAGATGCACAGCACAGGTCCTGGAGCCAGTGGTCCCCTCCAGAATGGGAAGGACACCAAGGGTTGTCACCCAGGAGGGACAGAGCAGTCTGTGCTTTAGCACCCTGTCCTGCATCCCTGTCCAGGGTTCTGGGTGCCCTGCAGGGACAGAGGGCACAAGGACAGGCTTCCCTGGACTGAACCACAGCTTGAAACTGTCCACCAAGTACCCAATGTGCCTCCTCTGGGGCTGCTGGGGGGGATCCACCCTGCTCTGAATCTCGTCTCCTCCTGGGGTCTGGAGAAATCAGGCATGGAGAAGTGGATGGGCTGTTGAGGTGACAGCTGAGTCCACCAGTGACAAGCCAGCTGTCCCTGTGTCCCCAGACCAGCCAGGACTGCTGGTCAGCTGCTCCCAACAGGGAGTGTTCCTGCTCCCTGAGATTCACTCTGTCCTTCAGTCTGTGGGGAGGGAATTTGCCTTCAAATTTCCATGCTGGCAGGAAGAGAGTTCATCTGAAATAGTGCAGGTAGAAATCCTCACTGAGGGTGGCATCCTCACCCAGGACCTGCTCCAGCTCCAAGTGCATGAGACAGCAGAGGAAATATTTGCTTGTGGGAAAGTGTTCAGGTCAGCCCAGGTGAGGACATGGTCATGCCCAGACAGTCCCTGCTCCAGGGCTTTGTCACTGGAGAGAGAAGCCAAAGAGTCAGGAAAAGGTTCAATGCAGCTCAGGGGCACAAGAGGAAAACTTGGAACTAAAGCCCTCAATCAGCTCTGCCATGGATCTCCAAAATCCGAGCTCTGAGAGCAGCAAAGCTGTGCAGGTAGGAAAAGCAGGTTGGCTCCAGCAGTTCCTGTGGAGCACTGCAGCTTTGCAAAGTAGAGGTTGTCCATGAAGGCCCCACCAGCTGCTCTCTGCTCCTCCCAGGAGCTGCTCCCAACATCTGCCTGGGTTTGTGGTGAGAGGGGACAGAGAAACCACGGCAGAAGCAAAACAATCTGCTGTCCCAGGTTCCTCATTTGAGGACAGGAAAGAGAGTCTTGGCACTGCAGTTCTTGTTCAGCCCTTGGGAAGGGCTCTGACACAACATGACACAGCCCAGAGCAGCTCCAAGTCCTGCCTGGGTGGGTGGGAACGGGCTGGTTGCTCCAGCTCCACACCAGCAATCCGGGCAGAGGGGAGGATTTGGCTCTCCCGTCCCATGGACTGTTAATATCCCACTGAGGAGGTGGCTCTGGCCCTGGGCTTGCACACCTCCTCCTCTAGCAGTGGACAGCTCAACCTGGGCAGTCTGACCCAGGCCAGCTGACATTCCATCATGAGTGGATCTGGTGCCCCCTGCCCTTCCCCTGGGTGCTCATCAGCATTTCTGAGGAACAAACACGGATCCCCCTGCCCTGCCCAGGGCCTCTTCCTCCCTGCAGCTCTGCCATTGGAATGAATCCCAGTGGCAGCAGCCCAAGGACTTCAGACACCTCAGGGGACACACAACAGGAGGGGTGGTGGCCACGATGGTCCTACAGCAGAGGGGAAAATCCACCACAGGCCCCAAAGCAGCTCCAGAGTCTTGGAAAGCTGGCAAGATGGGAAAACAGCAGGAGATGCAGATGAATAGGGTGTGTTGGATTTTTTGCTATTAAATGGCAAAGCAAAGGAAGGCAGTCAGTGTTTCCATCCCACTCAGTGTCCTGCTCACTAGGCTTGGCTTTTCATCGCAAAATGGGATGAAAATAGGACTTTGCTGCAAGACTTCTCATGTTTTTCCAGTTAGAGAAAAGTGTTGAGACTCATTGATGCTGAACTGGTTAAAAGCAAACCATCCCTGGTGCCCTTCCTCAGACAAGGGGCTTCTGAGTGGTGTGTGCCAAGGTCCCATCATGGTCCTCATGCAGCACTTGTGGTTCCCAAGAGACTCCACAGGTGCAATTGAGGAAGCCTGGAGAGCATCAGGAGAGAGAATGAATTGTACCCCTCTGTGTGGCACTTGTTGGGACACTTCTGAATTAACTGTGTGCAATTTAGGGGGGGCCCAAGAACAGGAACAACACTGACAAAGTGGAGAGAACTCAGTGCTGAGGTGTGGGACATAACACAGGTTGGAAAGGTGGATTTCTTGAGCCTGGAGCAGGTGAGGTCTGGTGGCCATCTGTCTTCAAACCCCTCATGGAAGGGTGCAGGGACAGCAGCAATGATCGCTCTTGAGAGGTGAGCAGTGAAAAAGGCACCAGACACAACAGAAATCCCGTTCAGCATGAGGGTGGGTGGACCCTGGACCAGGAACCTGTGAGGCTGAGGAACTTCCATGCTTGGTGGTACCCTGACCACAGTACTCAGCTGCCTGATCTATGGTGCCCCACTGGGAGCAGGGGTTGGGCCAGAGGTGCTTCTGAACCTCAGATCTTGTGTTGTGAGAGCACCAGGGGAGCTCTAAAAGGACTTGCCTCTCTGACTGACTCCTGTGGTCTGTGGACCTCCCAGAGGCCAGGACTCACAGGTGGAACAGCAGAATTCCTCTCTGGGAGCTTCCAACAGCCTTTGGGTGGAAAGGTCTAGGATGGTGCCACCTTGCCTGGAGATCTGGGCTGTGACTCCCTGGTTGTGTGTCTGGCTAGTGAGAGCCACAGCCCCAGACCAAATGCTGGCCTTGAGACCAGAAACCAGTTGTATTTCACATGATTCATCCTGGAGAAAAGGCCCAGGGCCCAGAAGTCCCATTTAGCAAAGTGTCCTTCCCACTGGGCTGTGACTGAGCCCTTCCTCAGCTTCCCAACAGCTTTGCCCTGTGTGTTCACAGCTGCTCTTTGCTGCACAGCAGATTGTTCAGGCAAAGAAATGGAGCAACACTCAACTCCAAGGTCCAGAGAAGGAAAAGACAGAGACTCAACAAAGACCCACAGTAAATACAGTCACATCCTCCCATCCTGCTCACATGTGGGATCTTCCTGCCTACCTGCAGATCCCCATGTCCTGCACAGGGCTGGCTGCTCTCTGCACGGCCCTGTCCCTCCCTGGGGGAGCTGGACTCATTCCAGGGGACAGCCAAGCCTGCTCCAGCCTCAGAGCTCAGCTTTCCTCCTTGGAGCTGCCTCTCCAGCCTGGCCACAGACAGGCACTCACCTGGGCAGGGTGAGGTGGGCACTGCCCAGGCACGTCCTGCTCGCTGGAGCTCAGTGCTCCCTGGGAGCCCAAATCCACGGCTTCATTCCAGGAACCACTTCCAGCCACCAAACGGCTCTTTGCAGATCCAGGGAGACAGGAAACATCTGCATTGTCACAGCTGGCAGGTCCTGTGTAAACACAGGATACACCCACTGAACAGCCTGTTTCCCAAGCAGCCTGACAGCACACTGGTCTGTGCTCAGGTGGGACAAGTGGAGCTCCAGCAGCTCCACTCCAGCATTCCCACACACATGCCTTGGCCAAGGGGGGCTGGCAGGGGGGCAGCCCCTTGGTGGGACGGGCACCTCAATGTGAGGTGACAGTCACCTCAGGGTGCCTGAGGGCTCAGGGTGCTCCCTGTGCCCTGGAACACTCAAAACTGGGCTCTGCAGCTGTTTCCTTCCAAGGGGGATATGGTTCCTAATGGACAGAGAGGGGACCAGGGACAGCACCCAGGGAAGGGCTGGAGCTGTGTCAGGGCAGGGGCAGGTTGGATCTCAGCACAAGGTTCTTCCCCCAGAGGGGGGTTGGCACTGCCCAGGCTCCCCAGGGCAGTGGGCACAGCCCCAAGGCTGCCAGAGCTCCAGGAGGGTTTGGATGATCCTCTGGGGCACAGAGGGTGACTCTTGGGGCTGGGGCTGTGCAGGGCCAGGAGTTGGACTCCATGATCCTTGTGGGTTCCTTCCAGCTCAGTATATCCTGTGGTTCTGTGACAGATGGACACAGGTCCCCACTGCTCCTACGTGGCAGAGACCTCATCTTCAGTGTCCCACAGCACTGAACCCCCTGCCCAGGCTGTTTTGTACAGCCATTCACAAAGGAGACAGCAAAGGCTGGCAGAACCCCCCACCCTGGATCTGAAATGACAGGTCAGGAAAGGCTTTGCACTTGTGTTCTTCCTTGGACTTGCTTTTAGTCTGCAAGGAGCAGAAAATAATTCCACCACCAAGCACCACTCCAGTTCTAGCAGATGTCTCCTTTGCCCCCCGAGTTTCTGCTGTCTTTAATGTCATCTGGGAGTCCATCAATCAGGGAGATTTGCTTATGGAAACTCCATGGCAAAGGAGAAATGGGATAAGGGAGGTGAACAGCAAAGTTTTACCGAGCACTTCATGTTTCAGGTGCCACTTTCCCCAGTATTCCTGTACTCCTGGAGTGGTTAAAAGGACTTTTGCAGGGTTTGCTCCTCTCAGGACAAAGCAAAGCTGGTGCCTGTATCAAGCACAAACCAAGCTGGCCTGCTGGTCACCCTGCCATCCTGACCAGCACTTGGCATCCTCTGGGCTGGGTTTCCCTATCAGCAATCCTGGAGGATGCTCCAGATTGGAGCTCCCCATCCTGGATGGTCTGTCCCCAGAGCAGGGATCCCCAGGGATGGGGGCTGTGTGACATGTGCTGCTCACCCTCTTCAGAGCTAAATGGAGGGCTCTCAGTGCTCAGCTAAATTAACCTTGAAAAATTCATTTCACAAATGACTGCAGCAATTAGTTGCTTTTAATGAGCTGCTTCACCCAGGCTGATGTCTGAAGGTCCTGGAGGAAATCAGTGTCTCGTGCTCATGCCCCTGACAGCTGATGGCTGATAGGAACTGGCAGCCTCTCCTCACCCTCTTCCCAGGGAGGAATTCCCACATTTGTGGCTCCAGTTTTCTGCTCACAGGTTTGTAAGCCCAAGTGCTCTGGTGAAGGCTCCCCAGCCCAATGCTTTGCTGCTGTGCCACTGATTGCCAGGGGAAGAGGAAAGACACTCACTCTGTATCAGATGTTGGGGAAGGACAAAGCACCAGAGATTTTTTTGTGTCAAATCTGAAGAGAAAGAGCAAAGAAACAGTGTTGGAGCTGCAGCCTGATGCAGGGATGTGCCCTGCCCCAGCCCTGCAGGACCTGGTGCTGTGACCCCCAAGGGACTTGCCCAGGGAGGGGGAGGGAAGCCTGGGGGCTGCAGTGTGGGCTGGCTCAGAGCGAGGATCCTGTCCTGCTGCTCATCCCGGCTGCTCTCAGCCCTTGGGTCCTGCTGAGGTGGATCAGCTTCCCTGGGACATCCCTGGACACTGCCCCAGGGCTCTGCCCTGCTGGAAGATCCTCTCCATGACCCAGTGGAGCCTGTGTTGCTGAAGCAAAGCAGCAGCCTTGATCCTGGAGGAATGGAGAGACACCAGGCTGTCCATGGAGAGCCCTGCAGAAGACATGCACCCGCTTCCTGTCCTTGTTCCCACCCCTGTGCCTCCACTGTGCCCTCCAAGAGGGATGCAAAGCACCTCCACCAGGGACCTGGTGGTTTGGGATTGCAGGGGAAGCCAGGCTGTCCTGCTGCCCTCCTGGCTGAGACATCGACTCAGAGACCCTTGTGGGTTCTTTCCAGCTCAGAGGATCCTGTAATTCTGTGACTCTGTGGCCCCATCAGTGAGGTACAAGCACCTGTGGTGTTCCTCCCTCCTGTGAGGAGCTGGAGCCACAACATCCCCTGGTTCCAGGGAATTCATGAGCCCACACAGCCCCCAGCACTGCTCTGTGGTTTGTCTAAAGCCACTCACAGGCTGCAGAGCAGCTGAATCAGATGCTGGCCCAGATGATTGGCTCATCTCCCCCTGCTAGGGGCTGCAACTCATTGCTCCCACACTTCCCTTCCCGCTCCATCAGGGCCCCATCCCACCCCCCTGAAGGGAGCTGGGATTTCCCACTGTGTCCCTTGGAGGCAGAGCTGCCCTGAATCAAATCCTACACCCAGACATGCCTCAGCTCTGGAGGGCTCCTGTCCCTGCCCCCAGTCCTGTGTTTTGCTTTGGGCTCACAGCAGTGACATTGTTCAGGTCCCGCTGTGGCTCCACCCGAGACTTGTAGCTGCAAGATTTGCTTTCCATAAAGCCCTGCTTTATCCCAGACCTTGTTTGTCACTGTTTGCAGGCCCAGGTTAGACCTGATTCTTTCCCTGGGTCTCCCTCCTTGCTGTGGTTCAAATTAAGCACTAATAAATCTAATGTGGATTTTTTCAAGTGTAGCCTCCTCTTGTGCGTGACCCCGATGTAGCACAAAGGTTCTCGATGTTCTGTTTTAAAAGCTATAACCCCACAAAACCTCAAAACAGGTTAATATTTACCCATTAACCACTGGAAGAACACCAATGTTTTATTTTATTTCCTTTTCCCCAGTGCAGATTGCTCAGCTCTGAGAAGTCCCTGGAATGGAATACTCAACACCCAGCTATTCCTGCAGGGCATTCCATGAGCAGTGGGTACTTCATGTGGCTACAGTATTTAGACAAATCTTTTCCCACTGAAAATGGGAAATGTATCCTGCAACTTCCCTGGCAGTGGCCATGCACAGGAATCAGGAGCTGCAGAGGCCGTGGCCCCAGGGCAAAAATACCAAGTGTTAGGGGGAGCTTCTTTCTAAAATCCCCACATAGCTGTCATCTGTAACCTTGAAAGTGGTGTCATCCAAACCAGATCCCTCCAGCACGGGGCAAACCTGGATGTAATTGAGCCTTGGAATCTGCTGCATTGTCCAATTCTCGTGCCAGAAGTGTCAGAGAAACAAGAAAAGCTGTGGCAGGATGTTGTAGGGTTTTGCTGTGATTCAGTGAGCTGCATGAAAAAAATGTCTGCAACAATTTGATATGTGCCCAGCCAGAATCCAATCTGTTTGTTTTTCCAGAGCTTTGTCATTTCCTGGGCAGTATCATTAAAGAGGGATTAAAGTATTCCAAACCCACTCCAAATGGGGCAGATTTTGCAATACACCCCAGAGCTCTTTCTAAGTATGCACTTGGCAAGCAGAGTG
This sequence comes from Pachyramphus minor, assembly GCA_013397135.1. Taxonomy (NCBI): domain Eukaryota; kingdom Metazoa; phylum Chordata; class Aves; order Passeriformes; family Tyrannidae; genus Pachyramphus; species Pachyramphus minor. The sequence continues at coordinate 13,580 of VYXB01001119.1, forward strand.
CTCTGAAAAAGCACAAATCCTTCTAGGTTTGGCATTTTCTGCACAGATTTACTTTTCAGGAGTTCCTTGCCCACTGACCACTTCCCAGCAAGGGCTGAGCCCCAAAGGGATGTGCCTGTGCAGGGGGAAAGGCTGGAGCAGCACATCTGGAACCAGCTGTTACCCCTCACCAAGGCCTGTGCTTGGATAGATCTACAAGTCTCCTACCTGAGCCCTGAAGTCCTCCTGGACTGGAAATGAGCAAGTCAAGCCCTGATCCAGGCTTGGTCCAGCACCTCTTTCCTGCAGTTTGACTTGCCTTGAGTCCAGGTTGGTCCCAGACTGGTGCAGAGCCCCTGGTGACTGAGCTCAGTGGGCTCTGCATGAGGAATGGTTCCTCAAAACCAATCCCTTCCCAATGTCCCAGGGCTCAGGGCTCCCCTCCAGGCAGCTCCCAGCTCCTTCTCCCCTCTCCTGGGGTGCAGCATGACCTGGGGACCCACATGTCCCACCCCACATGTCCCACCTTGACCCCTGCAGTCCCAGCAGCTGCACCACTCCCAGCCCTCCTGATCCCCAGGAATCCCTGCCTGCCAAGAGCCCTCTGCTGCTGCATTTTGTACCTCAAATAACCTCTGATACCTGACTTATTCTTCCTTTTTTTGTGCATTTTTTCAAGGTCTGGCAGTGGAGCTGAGCTCACTGATGACTTCCTCTTGATGGCAGCCTGAGTGTGGGTCTGGTCTCTCCTTTCCCAGATTTTCTTGCAAGAATAAACCATTTTTGACATTTTAATGTCTCTGCTGAGGCTGGTAGGAAGTGGTCAGCATATTCTAGCTGACTAGGGGCAGCAGACAGGCAGGGAGGGAAACAGCAGAACAGTTTAAGCCTCTGCAGTAAAAGTGTCTTTGCAAACATTTACAAAGAAATTCTCCCCCACTCAATTTTTTCTGGATTTTGCATTTTTTTCTGACATAAAATAATAAAACTGTGCCCTTTATGACAATAAATATGGATTTGCTGATCATTTAGGCTCTGAGCTGCTTGAGCCAGAATGTGCTTCCTAGTTAGGGAGTTTAGGCCCAGCAATAATCAATAAATCCCTTTGTTTGACCTCCATATATAACCATGTTGGTCCTGTGTTGAGCTTCCAGCTTTTCCAAGGGCTAAATCACACCCTCAGGGAGGTACCCAGGAGCTGGTGCCACCTCCACAGGCACAACAGAGGGACCCAGAGATGAACCTGGGGTGAGTTTCCCTGGCAGAGGATTTGTGCTGTGCTAGAGACCCTCTGGTGTGAATTGCTCCTGAAGTGACTCCTCCTCTTTTGTCCCAGGCTGTCCCACTTCCTTTTCTGGTCGTGGTGGTTCCTCACTCGGGCTCCAGAGACACCCTGCTCTAGTCTGGAGGCTCCAGATATAAATACAACTGAATCTTCTCTGAGATTATCCCAATAAATTAACCCCAAGCCTCCTGGCACCCCAGATGTCTGTGAGACCACTTGTTCCCCCAGTGCTCCCAGAGGCAGGCAGCTCCAGGATGTGCCTCTCCCTCTTCACTGCAGGTGCCAATCTGCCTTTCCAAAGGTCTCCCATGGCTGTGTGATGGTTCCAACAGGCACCTCTGGCAATGGGAAAGTCATTCCAGGCAAGCAGAGCCAGGCTGCAGGTCTGCAGTGACCCACTGACCCCTCCCTGGGGAGCTCCTGGGGGTATCTCAGAAATGAGCTGCTGTGACATCTGAGACCACAGAGTCCGAGCAAAGGGGATGGGATGGGTGGGATGGGATGGGAATAGCTCTGCCTGGACACAGCAACAAGCCAAAGGCTGCACAGCCCAGAGATGAGTCTGCTCTGGTATCCCAACCCTTCACACCATGTGTGGGCCCCATCAGCACCTCCTGTAGAGCTCCAAGGACATTCTTCAGGAATTAATCATCCTGAGGTTCCCAGGGGAGGGAAGGGGAAGGGAAGGGGAAGGAGAGGGGGAGGTTATTTATAAGGGCTGAGCTCAGGATTGCTGGATGGAACACACTCATTTCTGCTGCATGTTCTAAAGGATCCAGGGCTCCAGGGCCTGAGATCAACCTCCAAATACAGCCTGGGCCCTGAGGGCACTGGGTCACCACTCCAGCCTGGAATCATGACCTCCTCTCACCAGGGCTTGAACACAAAGGGGCCTCAGAGACAGCTCTGGATTAGAGCAGCTCCCAGGGCAGTGGGACAGGAGCCAGGCCCTCAGCTCCAGCCACCCTGTTCCCAGCACAGTCCTGCCCAAAGCCATGGAAATTCCATTCCCCGAGTGGTTTTCTCAATGGTTCCCTTGCTGGAGGAGCAGACAGGAGCTCCACATTCCCTGACCCAGCTGGGACTTGGCCATTCCATGAGGAGCAGTCGAGCATCTCCCCCCTGGGTGAAGGGTGCTCAATCCCAGCTCGGGGGCTTCAGGGCTGAACCCTCCCAGCACCAACACAGCTCCAGGCAGATCCCTTGGTGAACCCCAAATATGCCAGGCAGTGAGAGTCCCTGCTCCCACCCACCCA
>VYXB01001119.1:16130-45132 GCA_013397135.1 Pachyramphus minor
ACCCACCCACCCATTTTCTCTGCCCAGCAAAAGGCAGGTGTGGGGTGAGATGAAGCAGAACTGAAACGTTGCATTAACACAGGCTGGTGCTTATCAAGAGCTGATGTTGCACAGCCCGGCCAACAAACCTCACCAGGGATCTGTGGGAAAAATGGGATCCACATGGCAATTCACACTCCAACGGCTGCCTTATCTCCTGGAAACGTTATCTCATGCAAGCTGGAGCTATTTTCTTTTCAGCTGAGTAAAAACGTGTCAGTTTTATATTTGTATATTAGGCCACGATCCCATGGGAAATTAATTTGCCCAACAGCAGAAATTCTGTCATCGCAGGCATCAGTCAGTCTGGGAATGGGGATCTCCAGACCAGGGCCCTGGAATCGGGGGAAGGGCTTAAAATAACAACCCCAGGAGGATGTAGGAGCCTGAGCAAATTACAAGAGCTCCTTCCTGACTGCAAATGTATTTTTGGGAGTATTTCGTGGTTGATACCTAAATGCAGAGCCAGGGGTTTGCTGTGACCCCCTTCTCAGTGGGGTCCCCATGGGGAGGAAGGGTCTCAGCCCACACACACCAGGGGATGGGGAGGGATGGTCCCCATGGCCCTGGCACTGGCCCAGCTGGGTGCTGGGTGTCCTGGATCTCCCTGCAAACTCTGGGCAGGGCACTGTGGATCCTGGGCATCACTGCATCCCCACCACTTGTGGCACAGCAGCCTTTAGTGCCCCAGAGAGACCCATCCCACCCTTCCCCAGGGCTCCCACCACAGTCCAGCTGGGTCTGGGAGACAGAGGGATCATCCAGCCCCACTGGGATGAGTTGGTGGAGAGGGACAGGGACCCCCTTCCCTTTGGAGGTGGCTCTCCTGTGGCACCAGCACTGCCTTTCTCTGCTTCCCAGCTTTGCAAATAAACTGCTCTTCTTTGTTCAAATCCACAGGCTTCCCTTAAGCCTCCAAATGTTCCTGGGAGCCTTTATCCTTCGCTCCCTGCTCCAGCCATGCAGAGCACAGGGGCTGGGCTCAGGCACCATGATCTCATGGGTCAATAACAGACAAATCCCCCCAGGTTCAATGAACAAATCCAGCCTGTTTTCTCATGGAGGCACTCCCACCATTGAAAGCACCCAGGCTGAGTTGGCAGCAGCCTTATTTACAGCCAAAACCACCAAGGCCACCCCAACCTCTTCTTCTCCCCCTGGTGTTTTTTTTTAAGAGCAAACCCATCCCGGGCACTGAAGGGGAGTTGATACAGAGGGAGGCTGGGATGGGCTGATATTCCTGTTGATATCAAGGCTCTGTGGAACCCCTAAGTTCCAGTTTCACACGGTAAATGGGGGCTGGCAGAAGCTGGAGGCCGGAGCAGTGCTGGGAAGCTCAATCCCGAGCTGCTCCAAGGGTGATGTAAGAGCAGCCCTGAGCTGGCTTGCTCACCACATACCTAATTTTCCCATATAAGGCCAAGGAGAGCAATAATTCTCCTGGCAAGCAGATCAATAAAAACAGATGGTGGGCTTACAATTAGAGATTAAGCACATACCAATCCAGAACAAACAGGCCATAAATCATACGTGAAGGAGGGTATTTATAGTTTAGATCACATTCCTTAATTAATTCAAAATGGCCCAAAAAAGAAAATAATACAAAACTGCTCTTTTTTTTTTCTTTCTTTCTGCTTTGTTCCTGCCTTGCTGTTGCAAATCTGAATTCTTTCCTCGGGGGGTGCAGGGGATGGGGCAGGATGGGACAGACACAGGGACAGCCCAGCCCGTGCTGCTGGGGGAGGAGAGGGAGGGCTGGGGTCTGGGAAAGAGCCATGGATGAGGCAAAGTAGTGTGAGCTTGATGGTGTGCAGGGAGAGGGCTGGAGCACAGCTGAGCCCTGAATTTGTTTGCACACTCCTGGGTTCATGGTACATCCTCCCCCACAAGCACATCACCAGCACAGTGTCCCCAGGGCAGGGGGGACAGTGGACCCCTGACATGAAGGTGCCACACACAGGAACCAGCACAACCAACACAAGTCTTCCCAACAGGGCATTTGACCTTTAGAGCAGTGGCCAAGCATGTTTCCCATGCAGCAATGACTGTACTAAACTGACTTGCTCTATACAATAATGAGAAGCTCCTGGCTCTTGGAGGCGCTGCCAGGATGGAGGAAAACGTGATGTGACAGAGAGAGAAAACCCCCACCAAGACTGGTTAGTTCTGAACATGTACCTGGGCCAGAGCTGTGGAGGGTCTCAAGCTTTCCAAAGCATCTCTGTGACTCCAGTCCAGACCTTTAGGATAGTTAGGAGTTATTAATTTTAATGGGAACTGGATACCCAAGGGCCCTGGGCAATCCAGACTTCAGGAAGTCCCATTCAACTGCAAGCCCTGCTCTGAACTCCTGAAACTCTGTCAGGAGGATGGAGAGGTTTCCTCTTGGTGAACACAAAGAACTTCTCCACCTGACTGTGGAAAGAACTGTGTTGGGCAGAGGATGGGATGGGGACCGTGGGGTGACTGCTGTGTAGCAGCACATCTCTGTGCCCAGAGAGGGATGTCTCCCCATCCTGCCTCCTCCTCTGCCCTCCACCCTCCTCCCAGCACATCCCCACCTGCTGACCTCACAGCAAACTCTCCACATCTTTGCTCACAGGGTTAAGTCTTCTGCCAGGTTCATGTTTGACTCAAATGTGGTGGTGCCCACATTGATCCAGGCTGTTCTCAGCCACGTCCTGAAACCCCAGTGAGTGGCAGAAGACCCCAGGACACCCCTCAGCAGAAGCTGAGCCCCCACTCCCACCTCCTGCCCTGCCCAGGGGGAGCAGGGCTGCAGCTCACAGTGCAGTGGGAGCAACTCTTGCTCTGTCCCAGGCAGGAGAGCAGAGACCTGCAAATATAAACCAAACCCTCTGAAGGTTGTGCTTCCCTCCCTGCTGCACTAAGACCCTCCAGGACAAAGGAGTGAAGGAACAGAGAGCATCTGACCATCCACCAGCTGCCTCAGCATTTCCCTCTCCCAGCAGCCCTGGTGCCTTGTGAACTAGGGAACTGGCAGAAGAGGGCTGTGGATGGTCTGTCCTTGCCTCGAGGTGATGGAAATCTGCACTCATTTGCATGAAAGCACCCCATTAGCACAGCCCAACCCGGGGACAGCACAAGGGGGGCCACCCTGGAGAACAAAATGGGCCCCTGTACAGCCTGTCAGGTTGTGCAGAGAGGATCCAAACATCTCAGCCCTATTTAGGTTCTCAGAATTATTAAGGTTGGAAAAGACCTCCAAGATCATCAAGTCCAGCCTTGGACCAAATCCTGCCACTAAACCACGTCACAAATTGTCACATCCACTTGTTTTTTGAACAATTCCAGGGATGGTCACTCCAGCACCTCCCTGGGGAGCCTGTTCCAGAACTTAACCACTCTTTCAGTGAAGAAATTTTTCCTAATATCCAACCTGAACTTCCCCTGGAGCAACTTGAGGCCGTTTCCCCTTGTCCTGTCTGTCCCTCGTTGCCTGTAAGCAGAGCCCGACCCCCACCTTGTCACAACCCCTTTTCAGGGAGCTGAAAAGCTCCTTCGTTGGGCTGGTTGAAAATCTCCTTTCCCTGCTCCTGCCCCCTGTTCCCGTGTGCCAGGGCTGCAGTGGGGCAGTGCCCATCCCCTGACGGGATCCTTTGCCTTGCAGATCGCTCCGGCACAACTCTCTTTGTTTTCCTGCCCCAGCCCTGCACTCTGCGGGTTTGGGGGGGGTTGCAGACTCAAAGCCATGAGAAGCAGCCCCAGCTGTGACTCACCCCTCATGACAGCGATCCCCAGGCATCCCCTGACAGAGCAGGGCTGATCAGCACAGGGAGCAGCTCTCCCTCTATCTCCCCAATCTGTTGACAGGGTAGGTTGTGTAATAAATCAGGACTCCAAATCTAAGGCTGGAACAGCCCCTGCTCTGTGCTGCTGGGGTGTTTCAGGCAGCCCAGCACTGACATTCCGGGCATTCCAGACCCAGGGGTCTCCTGCCATCAAGTGCCACCGAGGTGGCTTCACCTCAGAGACACATTTCAGCTCTGCACTGAGTCTCTCAGGGGCTGCACAGTGAAGACACTCCCCGAGGAGCAGCTACAGGATCCCCCCCCAAGCAGTGCTGGGGGATTTCTCATGGGCAGCCAAGGTGCAAGGCCCGGGATCTTTCCCAGGAACTGTTTAATTGACCAGCAAGGCTGTAGCCCCTGCAGCACCATGTGCTGACAGCACTTTCTGGGGCTTTCTTCCAGCAGAGATAAAGCCTGGGAGTACCACCAAAGTCCCTGATACAGACACTGTTTGCTGCTTGAAGGACAGTAAACCCCTGACTGTCCCCAGCTCCCCACCACTGCACCCATCCCTCCCTCTCTCTCACACACACATAACTGGTCCATTGATAAAATGCATATAAAATGCACCAAAAGATGCCTCTGTGTTTTTGTTGGATCAAATTGGAAACAAATTTCCCCTTTGGGAAAAATAGTTTAACTTCTTTTTTTGAGGGTCTTACCAAACCTTTCATATTTTTACCCCCAAGAGCTTTTTACGCCCTGAACCGTGTTTTCATTACTGTTCAAAGCAAAAAGCAGATCCAAAGCATTCACAAATGTGTAAACTATAGAGGAGATACACAGATACAAAGTCTCTGTATCCCTGAAACCAGAGCCATCCCTGGCCACGCCTGGTGCTGTGCTCGGGTTGTGCTCTTCCCCAAAGAGCCTCCAAGGGGAAGCAGAGATGGCTGTGGTGTATTTTAGAACAGGAAAGTGGTGCCACAGAAGGTGTCTATGGTTTCATAGGGTGTCACACCCCGCTGAGACCTGGCAGAAGTGCCCTGGATGCAGCTGGATGACAGGCAGGATGGACTGATGGATGATGTCTGCCCAGGTCTTTGCAATGGCACTCCCATCCCAGCCCATTCCTTCAGTCTGTGGGGGTGAATAACTGGAGTGGGGAGCTGTCAGCAATATTTAACAATGCAATATTTAACAATGCCCAGTACTGGAGATGCAGACCAGGTGTGAAGCTTTGCTGTTTTGTCTCCTTCCACAGCCCCAGAGTGATCCAGGCCCTGGTGATGCCTCAGCTCTGGACTTGTTCCCTGTTTTCAGCCTCCCCAACAGGGTCCCCTGCCATGGCTTCCCCTCAGGCAGACTTTGCTGAGGGAAATGCCACCCAGCCCATAGTCACAGTCTTCCTCACTCTGTTGGGCACGTGCTGCCCGCAGGCTCAGATGAATCTCCCGTGGGGAATTCTGGCATGGAGAGGAGGTCCTGTGCTCTGGCAGTGGCTGTGGAGGGCAGAGGAACCCCCTGCACCCCGGGCAGTGGTGTTGGTGTGACCCCCCTGCACAGCCCATCTCCCCCCTCACAGCCCAGCGCGGGCTGTTCCCAGGCTGTGGTAATTCCACGGACACCACAGCAGGGATTAAACCCAAACCCTTCAAGTGAACTGTGTGAGCTGCTGTGGCAGGAGGAGGGAGCCAGTCCTCCCTCCTCCCTCCCAGGGATGGAGCTGGACACGCTGTGGAGCAGCTTGTGCTGCCCTGTGCTCGTGTGTCAGCTCCGAGCAGACAGACAGGTCTGTCAAACATGTCCCAGCCAACAGGACTTGTGAGCTCGTCCCTGCTCAGCACACAGGCTGCTGGTGGCTGTCCACTCGCTCCTGGGGCACAGCAGCTCCTATCTGGCTGCTTTCATCTGCTGTGCAATCACTCCAGGAATTCTCCTCCAGCAGTTACTCATCCTCCCCCTCCCTCCCGGAAAGAAAAAATAAAAGCTGTTTTGTCAGTAAATGTGATAAAAATCTCCCCTTCATCGAGATTCAAGGTGAAGTTAATCAAAATATTTACACAATCCTCCTGATACTGCACTCCCAGGGTTTTTGTGGTGTCCTGATTGCAGCAGGTGCCCCAGCCCAGAGGAGGAAATCCCGAGGGGGCTGCTGGCACCTCACTTTGTCCCCATGTCCCTGTCCCACCCAGTGCTACTGCCTGCGAGGTGCCACATCTATCAGCAGCTGGAAGCCTTGCACATCCATGGGATTGGGGCTGGGAAGGGTGAGTTCTCAGCCATGGGGCTGGGCTGGAGCAATTAAAGGCAAAGCACATTAAACCCTGCAGCTCTGCACAGCACTGGGCAGGAGATGGGCCCTGGCAGGGTCTGTCCAGATGAGCATGGGCAGCACAAGGCTGAGGGGCCCATGGATCTGCACATCCCAAAGCTCCCTTGCCCTGCTGAACTCCTGCCCACCTTGCTCAGGGGGTGTGGATACCCAGCCCCTGGCACCTGGCTGGGTGGATGTTGAAATTTTCCATGGCAGCGTCCCCTGGGCTTGGGCGTTCCTTCCACCTCTGCTCACACTGACAGATGGCAGAGATGGAAAGAGCCACATCCTGGCCAGAGGTGCTGGCAGGGAGTGCTCCCCAGTCATGAGCAGTGAACCACAGCCATGCCAACCCTGGTAGGTTGTACCAGGTAGTACCCAAGGGGATCTGCTTGTCCCCTCTGGGCCACCAGCTCTCCTCTGGTCCAGGAACTTCATTGATCCCACCTCATCGCACCCTGCCCAAAGCTCTCTGTCCATCCCACCTTGTCCTACCCAAATGTTCAGCACCTCCCATGGGTTGTGTTTGTTGCCCAGGACCTTCCTGGATGAAATGTGTGAGTGCCCTGGTGGCCAATTCCTCTCAGATTTGCACAAGGGATTGGGAATTTTTCAGGTCATCCATCTAGAGAAGTGAACACGGGATGCCTCCTGCAACACCCTCCACATGGACATCATTGTCTCCAGGGAGACATAATGAGGGATTTTTCAGGAAGCAGTGGCAAATCCTGGCTGAGACTGGGACAGGACCTTGGTTTGCCTTCACTGGCAGTTCACACACCTCGTGCTGCCCACAGCATCGGGGTTGGACAAGATTCCTCAGCAGACAGGAGCTCCCTGCACTGGCACCAGTGGTGTGATTTCCCCACGGGATCACAGCCTGGCTCCTCAGTTTGTACCCACTTATGGAACTGTGATAATGAAGATTAAATGCTGTGTGTTTCCATTTCCACCTTTCACTGCTTAACTATGTTAACACTGACATGTGGCCCAGCCCCTGCTTGGCCAGGTGAGCCACATCCACCCTCAATGCTTTGGATTTGCATCCTCAGCAGCTTTGGTAAATGTAGGAAGGCTGTTTTAGGGAGCTGAGAATAAGGATCTAGAACAAGGTCATCTTTTTGTTTTATTGTTGGGTTTTTTTAACCAGGCAGTATAAAGAAACCTGTGCTGGTTTGCTCCTGGAGATAAGCTTTTCCTGCACCATTGTTCCAGGCTGTTTTCCTTGATGTACTCTATTTTTGGCACATGCAATAAGCCCTAACGTCCTTCCCTACTTCCATGTTCACTGGAGCTCAGTTTAAAATATTTCTGGCCTTTAGCTTAGATTTTCCAGTGCTGAAGCAACACTATATATCCTTTAGATCATATTTTTGGCTTATGAATCACCAACCTCTAAACAAGCCCCTACTGGGTATAAAGAGCCCCTGCTAAACAGCCAGTAGTGCTGGGGTTATAAGGTAGCAGCTCCCTGCAGTAGCTCTGGCACTCTTTTTGCATCCTGCCAGAGTCTAGACAAGTGTTTCTGATCCAGCAGAGAAGTATTAGCTCAAGCTCTGGACTTTGCTCCCACACACTTTTATCAAATGCTCTGGGAAGTGCATTTGGAACCACTAAATCTTCTCCTATTAACAGCCCGTTTGCAGATGGGAAAGGTATTTCTGGAGTCTTGTGGGGGCAGTTTGTCAAGCAGGTTTCACTAATGCTGGCTGTCTGTCAATAAAGGTACGAAATATTCACACTGGTTTCTCCTTCTCTGGGGATTTTGGTGCTCCAGCACCAGGTTGGTCTCGGGGTTCAGTATCAGTGTCCCTGGCTCCTGGAGGCATTTGTTCCCCTTTGCAGAAGAACAAAAGGGAACTGTCCATGGGGAAATTCCCACTGGAAGGTTAAGGGGGGTCCCAGCTCCTGTGGGCTGTCACACACAGCTCCTCATGGCCCAGGAGGTGACTCCCTCTATTCCTTTGCAGCTCTGATCTGGTCTCAGATCTCCCTGGGATGAGACACACTCAGTGCAATATCCCTGAGCCTTGGCAGAGCCACCAGGCCTCAGGCAGAACCTCCTTTGCCTAATTTTGGAGATACCTGAAATAGGAGGTGTTCCAGGGATGGGAAGGGGCAGGACAGGAAGGGAGAAAAGAATTCCTGGGAAATCACAGGTGAGGATGGCTGGAAAATCACAAACCACAGGAAGATGGGTGGCAGAAAGAGAGAATGAGGGCAAAGAAGGTACAAGATTTGGTCCACAGCTACATGGACATGCCTTCCTGGCAAGGCCCAGGGCAAGATAACCCCTGCCTTGGTGCTGGTCCCAACATCACAGGGACCCCTCACCAGGCCCCGAGCACCACTGGGGTCACTGCAGCCTGGAGCCACTGTCACAGCAGCATTGGAGGGTTGAAATAAAGAGAAAAACACTTCCAGGGACCCACCTTCTCCACCAAAACATGTTTGCTAATCCCACCCTGGCATAGCCTTCAGACCCCAGCTCTGCCCAAAGGACCCAGCTCTGAGTGCCCAGGAAAGCCCATCACGTGCCACGACATCTCCTTGTTCAGGAAGAATTTCAGCTCCTGGAAGAAACAAGTTTACTCCTTCTTAATGTATGAAATTTAACAAGCTTGGACAAAGCAGCTTCAGGTTTGCCCGGGGGGGAGTCAGAGCTGATTTATTGTGTTCTGCATGTAAAACCTGCCTCCTGTCCCCTGTCAGTGCTGGCCCCCAGTGAGGCCCAAAATACTCCTCAGCTCCATGAGGCCAGGCCAGGACCACAGCATTGCTCAGGGGTTTTGTCCCTTGACCCCAGAACCCCAAGGCTCCGTGCAAATATCCGTCACCCCTCCAAGGCACAGAAACACTCATCATAAAATGAGCCACAGGGTGCTGAAGAGACATGTCCATGCTCATCCTGGGATGGGTCCAGCCAGACCTGTGATACAGGAATTATGGGGGCCCTCAACTCTGAGTTTGGAGATGAAATTTCAGGATTTTGCCCCAATTCCTAAAGGTTTTCCAGTAACGGAGTAGTTCTAATGAGGCAGGCAGCAATAATCTAACTGGGTGTTCAAGCCAGGGAGTTATGTGAAATCCCTGCCATTGCTTCTAGATATTTTTCTTGCTGATCCTGTACTTGTTTCAGAGCTCCCAGGCTGCACCTGCAATGAGTGAAGTGCACTAATTACTAACCTGAAACTGGTTATGTTTAGGATCGTGAACTTATGCTGCAGGGTCCTTTCAAGTTAACTGTAACAGTCTCAATTAATCCTTTATTTATGGAAACAAATGGGGGGGAGGAGGAATGGAGACACTTGGGTTTGGTTCCTTGCTCTTTACCTCTGCCACTGACCCCAGACACGACTTGGCAGAAGAAGACAGGCCTGGTGGAGAAGATTCAAATGAGATTTAGGAGATCTGCATCCAACTCCTGGCTTTGCTGCAGATTCCCTGGGTCAAGTACGACTCCTGCTTAAACCTAAACCCACACAGCAGCATTTCCAGGATCAGGGTGATCATGGAATCACAAAATCACAGAATCACAGGGTCAGTTAGGTTGGAAAAGACCTCTGAGATCAAGTTCAACCACTTTGTCAACTAGACCAGAACACTGGGTGCCACATCCAGTCATTTCCTGAACTCCAGGGATGACAGGGGTGACAGGGATGACTCTCTTATCAGGGGTGAGGCCAGTTCTCTGCCTTCCTGGCATTTGGGCAGGTACATTTTGGCCATCCAGCACAGAGAGCCTGTAGCTGTCTGAGGAGTCCTGCTGCCAATTCCCCAGTTGCCCTTTGGATGAGCATCCCATGTCCAGCCATGGGAAGCAGAGCAGTGCTGAGCTGCCAAAGGTGTTCCAGGGCTACTACACACGGGGGATAATATGGATTGTGACTGGGACATTCCCAGTGCCCAGCAGTGGTTGCCACTGGTGGGAAGGTCTTTGTCCTCCCTGGCTGCACCACCACAGACCCACGTGTGCACAGGATCTCCCCAGTCCCAGGCTGGGCTGGAGCTACAATGTACGAGCAGAGCAGGCAGCAGCTCATCCCACATTAAAGCTGCTGCCAGCAAAACCAGAAAATACAGTTGTCTCGCCAGCAACCAGAGAGGCAACAGCCAAACCAGCCCAGCTGGCTGGGAACCGGTCAGGCAGCCCTGCTCAGCCCAGTTAGGCTGGGCTGGGAGCAAGGAACGGGCAGGTTTAGGAAACACTCATCAAGCTCCTTCCAGATGCCTCTGTTTGCACCCCCAAAGGCACTGGCCACGGGCAAGGACGGTGTGTGACCCCTCGGCCCCGAGCCCAGCAGAACTGGCTGCAGCTCCTGGAGACATGGAAAGTGCAGCTTTCTTCACCTGAGAGCTGCCACTGCTCCAGGTGCTGGTTGCTCCAGGGGTTCAGAGGTGATGGCAGAGCGAGTTTGGCTCGTGAGGCTGTGGGATGAGGAACAGCAGGAATCCTGCAGATGCTGGACAAGCACCAAGGGACACCCACAGACCCCTGTCTTGTCTTACAGGAGTGCTGGGGAGAGGGCATTACCAGCTGGGTCTGCTCAAGCAACACTGGGCTGGAAGGCCTTTTCCATTTTGTTTATCATCCAATGGTGACAAAAATGATGGACATCATCATTTTGGATGATGACTTGTCTTTAGTTATTTGCTGACTCCTGAAGTAGCAGCAGTGCCACTGGAGCTGTTCAGTCTGGATCAGAGGGGGCTCAAGGGTTTGGAGAACTCAGAGTTCCCCCTTAAAAATGGAGAGGATCTGCTGTTCACTACCTCCTCCATTCCAAAAGCCAAGGGTCACAGAAGAGAGGCAGGAGAAGCCAAACAAAGGTCAAACAAAGGTGTGGTGTGGTTCACCCTGTGAAGGTGGTGGATCAGGAGAACACCTTGCCAAAGATGTGGCTGCAGAAGGTTTAGAGGGATTCAAGGAGACACTGAATAAGGGCTGGAAAAAGAAATCTATGGAGATTTGCTAAACCAACAAACCACATAAGGCTCAGAAAATCTTGCATGGCAAAAGAAGTTGGAGGCTGGGAAAGTATCCAGGGGATGAAATACCTGCTCATCCTGGTCTTACTCTTCCCTGGTCATTTATGTCCATTGTTTCTATGGGATTTCTCCTGAGGGCTGGGTGTCAGCCCCTCCAGCAATCACTGAATCTTCCTGTCCTCCCCCAGAGGGGGTCTTCAGCAAGAGACAATGATGTGATTTTGTGGGATGGCAAAGAAAAGGAGAAGTCAAAAGATCAAATCACTTAAAGTGGGGACCTGGGGTGGGGAGACCCCAAGCTAAGTAACCCCCACAGTACCCACCACCCTCAAAGGCTCTGCCTGGAGATGTGAATGTGAATGTGAAGCATTGCCCTGCTGAGCTCCCTTCTCCTGTCTCTGGGCATGGCCAGCCTGGCCAGGGCAGAGGAGCCAGAGAAGATGGTCTTATAATATATAAAAATTACAAAATATTAATTTTATAGTAGATAAAATACTATTCATAAAATAATTTTGTATGTAAAGGTGCATATGAATATATATTTATGTGACATTTTTGTTTATAGATACTATTGTATAAAACCATATTAATAAAATATTATACTGCAGAAAAATAAATTAAAAAATATGGTCCCTCCAATGGGGATGGTGCAAATAAAAAGGTGAGAAGAGCTGCCAAAAGGCTGAGATGGGGAAATCAGACATTTTTCTGAATCAGTGTAGCCTTCAGGACATAAAAATTATCCCACACCTTCTATCACCAAAACCCCCCACATATTGGAGCTGCCTCAACTAAACACATGGCAAGTGAAGAAAATCCACCCAACCTTCAGGTGTCCTCCTGGAGAGGTGGGTCCAGGCCAGGTGGCAGCAGCACAATGGGCTTTTTGTGCAGAGCAGGTCCAGCAGAGTGGGTCTCCAAGCACAAAATGCTGGGGGAGGGTTGGACGTGGACTCTTTCATCCTGAATTATTTGTGTGGTTTGCTCCTGTGACCACAGCTAATGGGAACAACTTGTTCTCCCTTTAATCTTTAGAGGGGCTACTCAAGAAACAGCTCGAATGTGTTATGGTGAAAAAAACGCAAAATCTGGGCACAATCAGCTCTGTGGAGACACTGTCTGGGGGAAGGGGGACCCACTCACCCCCAATCCCTGGGCTGGAGCAGCGGTATGGGATTTGGGACAGCAAAGGGGCACAAGGGTGACTCTGAGCCCCTGAGTCTGCAGAGCTTCCCCGGTGCTGTCTGTCAGCCACAGCTTGAGCAAATACAGTCACGACACCAAGTTTTACTCTTTTATTTCCCATTCAGCAGAAAATGAGGGAAAATGCTCCAGGTTTCCTCAAAAGAACCCCCCCCCCCATTGTCTTTCCCACAAGGCCATTTCTCTCCCATCTGATACCCCACTGAGACTGGGGAGCTCAGCCTCCTTTTCCAGCCCTGACCTGTCCTTCTTGCATTGGTGGCACTGGATGTTCCTCCAGCTCTTTGCAGGGTCCCCCCATGAAGCCCCTGGTGTCCCTGGGGATGGCAGGAGGGTGCAGGGGACCAGTGGCACATGGAGCACTTCATGCTGACCCAGGAGGATCTCAAAGGCCCAGTGCAGGCACATGGGACCTGAGGGGTCCTGAGGGGTCCTGCTTCAGCTCGAGGGATCATTTCATTTCTTGGTAAGTTTTTTGTTACAAAAATATGAAAACGAGAACATTTTCTGTAAAAGGAAACAACAGAAAAAAACATTTGGGGACAAAACTATTTTTAGTAGAAAAGCTTTTGCTCTGCTCTGGAAATTGGAGACCTGGCATGACTGGAGGGAATGGATGGGAAGTAACAGGGCAAAGGGGAAGGTGAAAACACCCACATCCAGGTGAAAATATCTACACCCAGGGATCCTGGCTGCACCCCCATGGCCATGTCCACATTTTCCAGGTCAGTGAAGAGGCAGTGAAGGGCAGCTGCAGATGTTGGAGGAATGCTGGAGGGAACCACTCCCCTCTGCCATCCCCTCCCTGCACAACCCAGTGCCTGGGACCCCTGGCTGCCAGAGCTGGGAAGGCTTGAGTGCTGTTTTCAAGGACTGCAAATAAAATCAGGCCTGAGCAGTCACCCATGGCTTGCCCTGACAAGGGATTCACATTTCAGAGTGGCTGCAAACTTGTTGTTCCTGGTAAATCAGGGCAGGGAGCACTGAGCCACCAAAGTGGAGAGCGGGGAATGGCACAGGAGGGAGAGAGAATCATTGACAGGCACGGTGGGGCTGCCAGACTGCTGGGAAGTGTCTGCTCTGTGACATCCTGCTGAAGCCTGGCCAGGAGGTTCCTGGAGGGAGATTCCGACCACCAGCTGAGAGCCTGGGCCAAGCTGAAACCAGCTTGGCCAGGTGGTGCTCAGGTCCCCACTGTGGGTCCTGTCCCAGGAGCTGAACACAGCCTGGAGGTCTCAGCTGGGAAAACAGGGTATGAGGTTCATGGAGGGCCAAGCAGGAGAAGACTGGTGGCCAACATGACTCCAGGAAAGCTCAGAGGCAGCTCAGGCATTGGGTGTCCAGGACTCCCCTCTTTCCAGGGTGGTCTCACTAACCACAAACTTTCAAATAATCATCAGTTCAGAGTGAAAATAAATGGAGGGACCTTTATTATATTTTGGCTTCACCAGCTTCTCATTTTCTAGTTTGTGCAAAGGGCATTTTGCTGGAAGAGAAGAGAGACCAAACTCTCCTGTGTGGTGCCTCTGCAGGGACTCAGGACATTTGGTGGTGTGATTTCTCCTGGATGAGCCTGGTGTTGCTGGTCAGCAGGATGTGGGGTTTTCACAGTCCCAGGGTCTCTGTGAGCCCCGAGGGGGCCCAGTCACCAGGGCTGGGTGTGCAGTGGGGCCACATTCCAGGGAAGGCTTCTGGGAGCAGGAGAATCATAGAATCATAGAATCAGCTGGGTTGGAAAGGACCTCTGAGATCATCAAGTCCAACCCTTTGGACTTGGACTGTGAGGAGCACCAAGACACCTGGTCCTGGGCAACTGCACCAGCTGGGCTGCTTTCGAGGCTGGGCAGGGTGGGACTGGGCAAATCCTGTGCCCTTCTGCTCCAAGTTGTCTCCCAGGCTCCCTACAAAGGCCTTTTGGCCACATGCAGAGAGCCCACCCTGCCCTCCCAGGGCTGCCCAGAGGTGATGGTGGCAATGGGGAGGTGTGAGGCAGCACCTAAGCACAGCCTCTGCTCCCATGCAGTGGCTGCACAGCTCCAGGCTGGGTCCTGGGCAGGACTGTCAGCTCTGTGCATCAGCATCTGCTCCTCCTCCCCCTCACCTGTGACCCTCCAGCACATCCCTGGCAAGGATCGTCCCTGCAGGATCATCCCACAGGAGGTAGGGGGGGCTGAGCTGCAGGCAGGGCACAGGGGCTGCTCAGACTTGTTCTCCTGCAGCAGGTCCCTGCCAGGGAAGCGATGCCAGGCGATAGGAAGCGGCTGAGTGAGCAGGGCAGGGCGTGGGGCACGAGGTGCTGCTCCCTGACTCAGCCCTGGGCCTCATCCCACTGATTTTCTACCCAGCCAGGGTAATTATTCCTGATATGGGAAAAGGGCAGGACTCAGCCACATGGTCCCATCCCAGGATGAGAGTGAGGGTGGCTCCCATGCTGGTGGGGCAGCCTTCCCTCTGCCACTGCTCACACCACCCCACAGCCTCCATCTGCCCTGGGCACAGAGCCAGCAGGAACCACTGGACCTTCTCCTGCTGGGACCAGGATGGGAGCTGAGCCACACACACACAGAATCCCAGAATCCTTGAGGTTGGAAAAGCCCTCCCAGCCCATGAATCCCCCCTGTGCCCATCCCCACCTTGTCCCCCAGCCCAGAGCACTCAGTGCCACATCCAGGCCTTCCTTGGACACCTCCAGGGGTGGGGACTCCAAATCCCCCTGGGCAGCCCCTGCCAATGTCTGATCACCCTTTCAGTGAAGAAATTCTTCCTGAGAAGAATTTCACACATTCCACATATAGATATTTGCCTTCAGGGGCCTTTCAGGTTTCCACCCTTTACCCACCTGCCCTGAAGTTATTCCCAGAAAATACAACTTTTACAGCAGCACAAGCCAGATTTTCAGCTGGCATAAAGTGACACCCACCCAGGCAGCCTCTGGAGCTGCTTCACACCTGCTCACCATGTGGCCCCAGACCAGTATTCTCCAGAGCAGAAGAACTCTGCACCACAGCTCAGCAGCTTAAAAATATTTAAGGGACTTCTTCGGTGCTGGGAAAGAAAGAGCTGATGGCTGGGAGTCGGCCAGAGCTCCCTGCAGGCTCAGACTGTCCTTGTGGGACTGCTCATGGCCATGGGAGGAGAGGTCAGAGGGCTGGGTGGGCAGCTGGGGGGTGCTCAGATGACTTCCAGGTCTGCAGCCCAGCGAGCTGCAGAGCACGTGTGTGAGGGGAGGAGATTTCTGGTTAAAGTCAATCTTTTCCACTCTAGATCTGGGATATCAGATGAGTTTGAATATAAAGAGAGAGACAAAACTCTGGGGGTTGATTTGGCATCCGTAACAAATGTATATGTTACATGTAAAAATGGTATTAAGCTGGAGTTATGGAGGGGCTCAAATATCAGTAGTTTGGGGTGAATAATTGTACAAGGTCATGGCTATTAAGTTAAATCCAAATGTTATAAATCCAGGAAATTTGGAGCTGAGGTTAAGCATCAGGGAATTTCAGGCACGTCAGGAATGCAGAGATCAGGCACAAAACACCTGTAGTGAGACCGGGGAGGGGAGAAATGAAACAGGTCTTTAAAAGTGGGTTACATCTCATCCAGCCACAGTGGGTGTCTCATTCCCCTGTGGAGCAGGGAGAGCACCTCCAGTGAGGCACAGGGAAGAGGAGGGGGGGATATGAGTGTGAATTAACAACTCCATTTGCTCACAGCTCCTGTGCTGGTTCGGTGTGGTTGAGCCTGCCTGCACATGTTCCTCCCCCTACACAGGCAGCTTTTGGTTATTCCTGAGCAGGAGTGGGGATGTTTTAGAGAACTAGAGAGCCAGGGGACTAAAAAAGAGAGAAAAGTTAGGTTTTGTGCTGAAAACTTGATGGAGATGGGGGTGCTCTGGGCCCTGGAGTGGCTGGGGTGTCAGTGGGAGGACCACCCTGCTGGGAACCATCCTGGCTTCAGGCTGGCTGCATCCATGCCCTTTCCCATACACTTCTCATCCAGGGGTGCTCAGGGAGGAGTGTTTCTGTTTCAGGAACACGTTTGGTTGCAGCAGCTTTGTCACAGTGGGGACTGGCCCAGTAAAAGCTGGTGGGAACTGGGGCTGAGCAGCCCACGCTGGGCAGGCTGGGGAAGTTCATGGCACTGGCTGGGCACAGGAGCTGCCAGCCCTGGGCAGAAGGAGTATGTGGGTGTGCAGCCAGGCTCCAGGGACATGGGACAAGCCCAATGGATGGGGTGAGTGCATGGAACGCGAGGTGCTGCAGCTGGAATTCTGCTGTGCTGTACATTGAGGGCATTCCCAACATGCCTGAGTGCCCCCAAGAGTGATGCCAGGAGGGAAGGGCTCAGTGCAGGCACCAGCCCCTGGCACAGCAGCCCCCCAGCACAGCAGGACACACCAGCCAGCAGTGCCTGGGAAGGGGCTTTGCTCAAGGACACCTCCCACTTCCAGCTGTCACCCGCTGTTTGCATCCAGCCCTGCTCCCCCTGGAGCACCACATGAAGCCTTTGGGTTTGCAGTTAATCCCTGGTGACAGTTTTCCCCCTGGATGTGGGAGTGTTGACCCCCCTGGTGCTGTGGCTCCGTGCTGGCTGGGCAGGTGGGTGGCTGGGGGTGGGTTCAGTCAGCACAGTCCCAGTTAATCAGATTGGAATCCAGTTTAATTGCAGGTTGCCTGTGATCCTTGATTCCTGCTCTTACAAAGTGATGGAAAATGACAAATATTTATCCCCACTCTGGCAG
Organism: Pachyramphus minor; assembly: GCA_013397135.1. NCBI lineage: Eukaryota > Metazoa > Chordata > Aves > Passeriformes > Tyrannidae > Pachyramphus > Pachyramphus minor. The sequence goes on from VYXB01001119.1 coordinate 33,172, forward strand.
CGACCCTTTACCTTCCCACATTGTCAGCAGGCTTTTCCAGCCTGGCTTCCAGGAGGGAAGAGTGTAAGCAGATACTATATAAGGGTAAAAGCTGGTTTGGGCAGCTGTCAGCGTTTGCATTCGCAGCATTCCTGGGAGGAGAGGCTGGGGGAGGAGGTGCGAGACACTGAGGTAGCTCATGGACACCCAGGTGCTGCCAAAGGACTTCCTGGGGTCCCCCCTGCCCAGAGTCCCCAGGGCCTGGCAGGAGGAGATCCAGGGAGCGTGGCAGAGTGGGCACCTTTGGTGGGGCACAGAACAGGGGGAGCGGGTCCTCCCTTCTCAGGGAGATATGTGTGAACCCTGAGCGAGGAATGGGACAGCCTGCAGTGATCCTGAGCTAGGGAAAGCTTTCCTGGCTGTTGTGCAGGGATGTGGAGGGGTGAATTGTGGTGCTGTGGCACCTGCCCCCAGCCCTGCAGTGGGCACAGGGTGGGATTGTTGGGGTGTCCTGTGCAGAGCCAGGAGTTGGACTCGGTGATCCGATGGTCCCTTCCAACTGAGCACACTCTGTGATTCTGTGCTGGGAGCACACAGGAAGGCAGAGAAAAATGCCTTTGGGAAGCACAGGCAGGAAAGGAGCTGCAGCACCACACAGACATGTGCTGCTTCAGACACAGGGACACATGGCCATGGGCTGTAATGGAGGACCAAGCCCTCCCCAAATAAACCAGGATTTCCCCCAGAGGAGCTGCAGTGCTCTCAAGAGATGCAGTTACAGCCTGTTCCCACAGCCACAGCATGTCCTGGGGGCCCTTGGGGCTTCTCTCACCCCACCTCCCTGAGCCCTGTGATCCCAGTGCTGGGGGTGCTGAGCCTGGGAGCCCTGATTTTGGAGCTGGAGGCCAAGTGGGATCTCAGACTGCTGCCATTCCCCAGCTCTTCTGAAAAATCTACCTGGTTGCTCCCCAGCTGCCCTAAACTAGGTCAGAGCCATGCCCTGACCCCTCTGCAAAGCAGCTGCCCTTCACCCTCTTCCTGGCACTGCTCTCTGGGCACAGGGATGGGTGCAGGGGGAGCCACTGTGCTGCTGAACAGGGTGCTCAGGGGGCATTTGGCCACACCAGTCCCACACATGCACTCCAGGCAGGGGGGCCAACATGGACATACCTCGGGAGGGCTGCTGGAAACCCCCTCTTTATCTTTTATGCCTCCTTTGAGAACACAGAGTATGAACCCATCTGCTGAGCAGGACCTGCCCAGCCACAACCATTTGGTGCCTACACCAGGCTCCAGATTTCCCCCCTTCAATAAAAAAAAAACCAAAACCAAAAAAACACAGGAGGATTTGAAATCTCACCAGGTGCCTTCAAGTAAGTGCATTTTTAAAGATGAGAAAGAAATAAATTGCATTCTGCCTCCCAGGGGTCTTTTGGCTACAAGAGCTCATCAGCCTTTCCCTGTTTATGGATTTGCTGCCGTGGGTTGGGATATTACCCCGAGTGGGTTTGTCTCCCAGACATCCTGCAGTATCTGAACTCCTGTCAAGCTCTGCCTTTCTTTCCTGCACAGTGTTCAGCCCTGGCCAGCAGCCAGAGTCCTTCCTAAACGTTCCCAGAAGGGCTGGCAGGGATTCAGCCCTAACTCGTTACAGGTCCTGCAGACGTTCGGCTGGGGGGTGAAGATTGGCCTCTTTTGGGACTCTGACAGAGGATTTAAATTGAAATGGGAGCATGGAGAGGAAAGAGTCCTATGGAAAAATGAAATCCCTTACAAGGATGATGATCCTTAACCCCCCCAGTGGCTGTGATTCCCGTTGTGTTCCCTGCAGCATTGGCTGCCACTTGTGAAAGGGCTCTGGGAATCACAGATGACATGGTTACCCCAGACCTCCTCAACCTGGGAAGGTGGGGGCTTTACACACCCTAACATAGCAGCTTTTCTCCCCCCAGGGCAGTTCCATCCCCCCAGCTAAGGCAGCAGAGCTCAGAGTGGCCCCTGGGTGCAGGGATTTTTACTGGTGATTCCTCATTTCTTTGCTGCAGGGCTGAAATGAGGGGATTCCTTCACCTCAAAGCTTTACTCGTTTCTTCTGTGCTGTTTCATCTCCTTTGGGGTTCTTTGCACGGTGCAAACCCATCATTGCTCAGCACTATTCAAACACTGCCCCTCTCTGCCTATTTCCACATGATTATAAATTGAAAAATCCCTTATCTCTCTGCCCTGGAGCCACAGCAGCACCTGAGAGGTTGTTCTGGTAGAAAACAACACAGAAAAGGGGTATTTTATTATTTTTAGAACCTGGTTTTGTTTCCACCCTGTTGGTGATTGAATAACAGCAGGCATGTAAAATTACAACTGAGATATAATAAATAAATAAACCAATGACAAAAAGTTGAGTTACTAAAGAGAGATTCATTTCAGCCTCTTGAAACCCCGGGGTGTAAATACAGCAGGAGGAAGGAAGTCTTTGTTAAATATTCAGCACCAAGATCTTGCAGCAGAGGTGGGGGAGGTTGCAGTGGCTTCATCTCCAGATGACCTTAAATTCCTGGGCCAAGTGAGTTCACTAAACTGGTGCCACTGGGCTATGTGGGCTCTCCCCAGTCGGGTTGTGGATGATTAAGTGAAGGTGGTTGCTGATATGTGAATCCCTGCCCCAGTTACCTGAACCCAACAGGGTTCATCCTTGAGGAAGAGCAGACCTTCCTACAGTGCCTTCCAGCAAAGTCAAAGGCACCCAAGGTTAAGGTGCAGGATAATTAATAGCCTGTTTGTTTGTTTTACAAACAACCTTTTGAGGTGCTCAGACCAATCTCATCCATCTTAAATAGGTGAGGAAAGGCACGAGTCCAATTAAAAACAAAATCAGTGAATCATTTGCAAATCACCTTTGTCTTCTTTGTCCTAAAGCTCTACCAAGCATCACCTCTATGGTGCTCAGCCTCCTCTGCCTGTGAGCAGGCAGCAATTATCAGGGAGTGTGTTCCCGTTTTCTCCATCTCCCTGACATGGGCTGCACCCAGGCCAAGGTGGGAAATGGGAATGCTGCCTGTGTGGGAGCAGGGTCATGGTCATGGGAATGAGGAGATGCACAAAGGAACAGGGGGATGACCATGGGAATGAGGAGCTGCTCATGAGAGTGGAGAGAAGACCATGTTGGGAGAACCCTGGTTCCATGATGCTCTGCCCTTTCAGCCCCAATGCCACACTGTAGGAACAGCAGTTTGCATTTTTGGTACCCATTTCTGTGGTATCCAGGAGCTCCAAACTCTGTACTGGGGTTCTTCCCATGGCAAAAACCCTGTTTTCCACCAACAGAGCTCAAACCAGTGCCATTTGCAGGCTGTGAACAAGCACTGGAGGTATTTTAAAAGTCGTCTCAGGCTGAGTTGTCCCTGTGGGGGTTGTAGAGGGCTTTCAGGGCTCTACTCCAGTCCTTTGCTGATGCTGGGATTGCTCAGGGTGTGTAGGGAAGAATTGGAGGTTTCCCCACCCAGCCCAAGGAGATGCTTCAGGTCCCCAGCTGGGGACACTTCAGCACATCACCACCCTTCCCATCACCAACAGACATTCATAACCCACCTGGAGGTGTCACCTGCTCCAGGTGACCCTGCCTTGGCAGGGGGTTTGGACTGGATGATCTCCAGAGCTCCCTTCCAGCCCGAACCACTCTGGGGTTCAGTGATCCTTTGGGAGCTGTGGCTTGGGGACAAGGTACACCCACCCAGCACAGAGCCTGGAGCACTGGGCACTGACAGCAGGATCCCAGTGCTCAGGTCACGAAGCGGGGAGCACCCTGACCCTTTTGGGCTTTGGAAGTTCATTTTCCCTTTGGCACCAGGCGAGGTGCTGGCACCCATGTGCCAGTGGAGCTGAGCTCTGCCGGGCTGATGTGCTGTGTGGGCTGTGCCAGGGGTTAACTGCTCCTCACCCTGCTCATCCTCACCGCCTGAGGGAGTTTGATCGCTGGGATCGATCCCCCCATCCTCCCTCCGCAGCGCCGGGAAGGGGTTGGCATATGAGTTACAAACTGAACGACCTGCTGATAGCTGAGTATTGGCTGGTTAATTAAACCGGGAGGGTTCAGTCAATCATTAAACTGGATTGAATGAATTGAGTTAGGTGGGGGCTGTGGGCTGACATTCCAGGGCCAGCCAGGCTGCCAACGGGAATCCCTGTGCAGTGAATCCCTACAGGGATGGGATGGGAGGAGCACTGACTGCTTCCCCTTGCAGGAATTTCCCCAGGAATGATTTATCCTCCATCTGCTGGGTTTCTAGGGGAGAGGGTTTCTCCAGCTGGCAGTAACCAGTGTCTGGAAGTTGGTGTCCACCCTCCTGCTTCCAAGCCACAGATGAATACCCAAGGAGGACTCTTGTAAAGGCCCCTGGGATCCTTTGAATGGAATATGATAAAACAAAGTGTGTGTGATAAATTGATAATTTATCATCCCAGCAACCGGAATGCCAACTAAATCTTGGACTGCATCAAAAGCAGCATGGCCAGCAGGTAGAAGGAGGTGGTTCTCCTCCTCTAGTCTGCTCTGTGAGACCCCACCTGGAATACCATCCTGGAAGGTTGTGGAACTGTTGGATCAAGTTCAGAGGAGGCCACGAAGTTTGTAAGAGGACTGGAGCACCCCCGCTATGGAGACAGGCTGGGAGAGCTGGGGGTGTCCAGACTGGAGAAGAGAAGGTTGTGTGGAGACCTCACAGCACCTTCCAGGGTCTGAAGGGGCTACAGGGAAGCTGGAGAGGGACTGTTCATCAGGAACTGGAGTGACAGGACAGGGGGGAATGGGTACAAATAGAAAGAAGGGAAATTTAGGTGAGATACGAGGAAGAAATTCTTGGCTGTCAGGGTGGGGAGGCCCTGGCACAGGTTGCCCAGAGAAGCTGTGGCTGCCCCATCCCTGGAAGTGTCCAAGGTCAGGTTGGACAGGGCTTGGAGCACCCTGGGCTGGTGGAAGGTGTCCCTGCCCATGGAGGTGGGGTTGGAGCTGGATGAGCTTTAAGGTCCTTTCCAACCCCCCAACATTCTATGATTCTGTGATGAGAGGAGGAGACCACCCTCCCCTTTCAGGCACACATTGTCATGGCCCTGCACAGAGGGGAACTGGACCAGGACAGAGATCCTTCACATCCCTGAGACCAAGAAGGGCAGTCATACCATGGCTGGAAAGGCTGAGCTGCAGCATGAGATGCATCCTACAGCCACTGCATCTGTCACAGCCTCTGCTGGCCACAGCACAGTGAGAGCAGCTGGGCTCCTCTCCGAGCTGTGCTGAGCTGGGAGTGACCAGGAGCTCGGGGCAGGTCCAGCCTGGACTGTGTCTCCTGTTCCACAGCAGAAGCTGTGTTTTGCACCCTGGAAGGGTGAAAATCTCCAATCAAAAACCTCAAGGCCAACCTTACAGGACAGCAAAGCCACTGATGATCCCCAAAGCAGTGGCTGAACAGTGCTGGAGCTGCTGAGCAGGAGGAGTGGCTCCCTGGCCTGTCAGCTCAGACAAACCCCTGCCCTGGTGTTGGGCTCTGCTGACCATCAGCTGGACCTGCTCCCGCTGGCCCTGAGGGTGAGAGGGAGCTCTCCAGAGCCCAGGGAGGAGCTGTGGCTCAGGGCTGCTCCTGAGCAGGCAGCAGCTATAAAAAGCCCTGCAGTTGCCTTCCAAGCTGGTGATTCAATAACAAAATGCAGAAGTAATATTAAAGCTGCCTGCTGTGCCAACTGCTGGCTGTCTGCAGCAATAAAAATGCCGTAAATCAGCCCCAATTAAAGGCTGCAGAGTCGAACAGGAGGCTCCAAGTGAAGCTGGGAAAACCCCCAGTACACCAGAATTGCCTGGGCAAACCCTGCACGCCGTTACTTGCCACTTGCAGGGGACTGGGGCTGGTCAGAGGGTGCAGGTGCTGGCCCTGCAAAGGTACATTTTAAAAGTGTGAGAGGATTCTACAAGGTCAGGAGAATTGGCAGTACCTGTGCCCCATGTCCAAACACGAGGCAGGCTCAGGAATGCTTTCCTGTGGTTTTCTAAGCAGACACAAGTTCTTGTGGTCAGGTCTGAAGAAACTGGAGTTGCTGCTGGCCCTGGAGACTGCTGGTGGTCTGGTGGGATCTGTTGATGCGCTTGACAATGTCTGTACCTTCCTCAGATGGACCCTGAGGAGTTCACACCTTCTCACAAGGCAGGGACATCTCCCAAATGCATTATTTGTCTTAAAAATGGACCCCAGGCTCCCAAGACACCAGATCTCCACTCTTGGTGGAAGGTTCTGCCCTGTGATCTGTGGCTCAGGTTCTTGGCTGTTTGCTCCTCACAGTGGGCCCTGGATGGTTTTCTCCTCTGTGGAACATCAGGGCACTGGAAGACCCCCATGGGCAGGGGGGAGGTAGGTGTGTGGGGCTGGGGGGTGCAAGGACAGGCTTGGTTGCCACTGTGGGTCTCATCCCGTTCCAGCTGTATGTGGGCTGGGGGACACCTGGGGCAGCCCTGGCCCAAGTGTCCCCTCCTCCCTCAGCATCCCACCCACCCTGGCACATCCCAGTCCTGGCTCTGCTGTGTCTTTGCTCCTCGTGCAAAGGGGGGCACTGGATATGCCCTGATGAGAACTTTTTAGCACTGTTTCCTCTTTGTTGATGCTTTAATTGCATAAAACTTGGATGGTTTTAGTTAAGTCTCCTCCAGAAAGGAGTGACTGGTCTTGAAAGGAGGTTCTGGTCAGAGAGGAAGGATTTGGTGCCCTCAGCCCAGCCAAGGGCCACTGTGGGGTGATGAGAAACGAGGAGAGCTCAGCTCTCCTGCTCAGGGGCTTTGGTGCAGTGACCTCTTCAAGGGAAGCCTCCCGATTGCTGCCCAGCCCCTCCAGCCCAAACTCTGGGCCATACAGGGGGCTTGTGTTCCTTGGCAACCCTGCTGGGGTTGCCCAGACATAAATGGGGCATTTAGTTCAAATTAGGAAACACTCTGGGAGCCCTGGCAGTGTGGGCAGAGGGACAGGAGACAAACAGTTTCCAGCCAGGGTAGGGAAGGTGGGTGCTGGACCAGGAATGATGCACCAAACCTGTCTCTGGGACATGGAGATGGGCTGTGAGAAACCAGGCCACAAATAAACCCCAAGGCCCAAATGTGAGGAGGGGAATCTTTCCCCTGAGGAGAGGTATGTGTGACATGCTCATCCCACTGGCATCCACACACCTAATCCTGCAGTTGTGCTGAGTAAAGGCCAGTTCTGGATGAGACAGAGGTCCCCAGGGAATGTGCCCTTTTGCAAGTGGCTCAATGGGAAGCCCCCACTGTTTTCTTTATGTCTTTTGAGCCTACAAAATCCTAGTGATGTTGAACTAGATGGCCCTTTGTAGTCCATTCCACCTTGACTTCCCCTCTGATCCTAAGATGCCTAATAAGCTTCCTTCTATGAAATCTACAGAAATAGAAAAATTGTGAGAGAAAAGAAAGGGAAGAAGAATTTTTATCAGTCAAAAATGATGAAGATTGGAAGACAAGTCCATCTTCTATCCATTAGGATCTCTGAATTCACCCAAAGATGTCTTTGGGCTTTACAGAAACCATTTATAATAAAAAGGCAACCCATCACTTATGGATGTGGCTGCAAGACTGAACTGCTTGCTTATTCTAATATTTACCACGTACCTATAGTATCAGTTACCAATTCTGATCTCATTTTCAGTTCCAATTTACATTAACTCACATCAGCTGCAGTGAGAATGCTTAGTGCTGCTCCAAGTTACAGCTCCACTGACTGAAGGATGTCTGGCCAGTAAGATCAAGTTAGTTGATCTGTCTCGTGCTTTACTGAGATCTATGCTTGGTCTTTCTCCTGGCCTCCTTACTATATAATGGCTAAATCTTTTCCCTTAAAAACAATATTGCAAGTGAGAAGTGCTTCTGCATTGCCAACTGGTGTAACTGGGAGGAGAATCCAGCCCAGTGAATTGCAAGCTCCCAGTCAGACAGAGGTAAGAGGGCAGCTCCCCAAATCTGCCGCGTGAGGTTTTCCCGGGGACTGTTTCCGATCCCAGGGTGTGGTGAGTGGGGCGGGGGAGGACAGATCTCACAGACAAGCTCCTGCTTCGAGGGGAAAAGGGAGGTTCAGATTTCTGCCTGTTTTTAGGCAGAGACTTCTGAATGATCCCTCCTTTTCCTTCAGGGAAGAGATACTCATGCCAAACCCTCGTGCAGAGGGGGGAAGGCTTGGTTGCGAAAATCCTGCTCTGCCTTCCCAGTCTCCGCTCCTTCCCAGCGTGGTGGGTGGAGGAAAGGGGAAGGAAGGGAGACAGCAAGGAGCAGGTGAGCACAGGTGTGCGTGTCCAAATCTTGCTCCTGCATAGTTGCAGCGTGATCCAAGGTGGGTCTCATTGGGGGTCCTTCACTTCAGCCCTTCCTGATCGAAGAGGCTCGAGATGCTCTGTGGAGTGTCTTGGCTTCCAGCACGGCCTGTGAAGAAATGTCTGCATGGAAGTGTGCTCAGAGGGAATGCAAATCTGTCACTCTGCTGCTCAGGCCTTGACTCACCCACTGCAGGGGTGGCTATTTCTGCTGATCTGACATCAGGTTCACTGCAGCCTGGCCAAACAACTTTTGTGCAACCCCCTTCCGAGAGGAAGGAGCAGACTTTCCATTCCTGATTTAGTGAACTTTTAAAACTACCCAGGACTGAAATATATGCTGGGTGAGACAATGAAGTTCATGTTTGGTGCTGATCCCTGCATGGTGCCCTGGAGAACACCTCCTGTTTTGGAATGTTTCCTATTGACACACGAGATAAAATAACCAGTTTGGCCCTGGAGGACAGTCTGCTGCAAGAAATAAATGTAACCTCATCTTACTGTCATTTAGCACAGCTTGGAAAGCTTTGAAACTCAAGCATTAAGTATGAGGCTTGAATTTCCAATTCCTTTCAAGCTTCTCACATAGAAATGTTTATTATAAAGTAATTTTCTTGTGGAATAATATATCTTTTATTCCTGCACCTCTCTGTTTTGATCCCACGCAACAAAGTAGGCAGTTTGTACGTGAGCAATTCAACCCTTTCCTCCACCTTCCTTTGGAGGGGTCACAGCACATTGCACAAACGTGACCTCATCTGTGCCATGGTAAATGGGCACAACCAAGTCTCTCCCCTTCGCAGGGTGAGTGAGGCCAGGGGAGGTGCCACGACTGCCCAAAGTCACAGCAGGTCAGGATTTGAACTGGAAACTGAATCCACATGGATTTTATTTATGTGTCCCCTTGTCACCACTAAGCACAAACCTTGCCTGTGCGTGTGCAACTTCTGCATTTAAATATTTAATTCTAAACCCTGGCTCAGAATTGTTCAAAACTTGAAGTTATGGAGATCAAATTTGACCCAGAAAGATGCTCTGCAGTGACATGGGGCTCCTGGGGGAGGCCAGACCTGGGTCTATAACTCTTGGAGATGCCCCCAAAAGCTGCTGCAGACAGAAAGCAGGGCAGGGAGGCACCAGTCTCTGTAGGAAGCAAAAGTGCCAAATCATCAAGGAATGAGGATTGTTGGGCTTATTTGTGGATGCTGGTAGGGACATGGGACAGAACAAACAGCTGTGGGGTTCAGGGTTGTGCTTTCCCCTTGCAGAAATTCATCCTGCCCAGCGCTGTCCCAGGCAGGCTGGGGATGGAGCTGCACATCACCCAGTATGGAAATGAGCTTTCCAGTACATATCCCCAGTAGTAAGACCTCTAAATTAGAAATGAATGGAGCATTTTTTGCCTAAATCCTCCATGTTGTTTTGAAAATCTCAAGTGCTTCTTTAGCTTTAAGTGGTTCTTATTTACCTGCCTGGTTCTAGCTCTGGAAACACCCACAGGACAAGCTTTGTGTTAAGCATGTGCAGGCCCGGGTAGGTATGGTATTATGAGCCTCCTGTGTAAAGGTATGGAAACAATTTTAGGATTAGGGACCAGCTGAGTTTCTATTTCAAATAAAAATCCTATGAGAAAAATGGTTCTTTTTGCTCTTTCCAGCCTCTGCTCTCTCCAGTCTCCTGGGTAAGACTGAAATATCATCTTTCCCTCCACAGGTTTAAGACATTTATTGGATTTGGGGAATTCCTTCCTAACACCAGCCTGGATAAAAATAATAGTGTGATAAAAATAATAACCCAATGCCATAACCCTGACATGCTCCATGTGGCATCTACAGGATCCTCAAAGATTTTCCATGGAAATAATTTTCTACAAGGAACTAAACTCTTCAAACAGCTTGTGTCTAGATTAATGTTTTCTGGGTGATGTTTCTATTTCTCTTTAAAAAGTTGCTGCATGCCTAAAAATGGAAGTTTTCTGAGTGAAGCTGGAAGCAGTGTTGAGGTGTGGATGCTGCACCATCTCTGGCCTCCTCGAGAGGTGACCATAACTGGTGATGATGGTACTCCTCGTGTCCATGACTTTCCAAAGGGAGCAAAATACCCAGCAGGCTTCTCTATTGCAGTCTCAGTGCTGCTGAGGAGCTGGTACTGCTCTGGCTGAGTATCTCCTCTCCTGGAGACCCGATGCAAGGAAAAATTGTGAATCCCAGGAAATGTGGCACGCTGGATGTATTTAGGTAACCCAAAGTGCACGTGGTGCTGGTCTGGCTCTGCTGCCTGTGGCTGCTCGGGGCAGTGGCCACAGGAGTGGCACAATCCTTGCACAGCGAAACACAGGGGAGGAACCAGTTCAGCCTTTGGGCTTTCATCTGCCTGCGAGTCAACACCCTGATTTTTCGGAGAAACAGGATGTACGAGCCCTCCCACTGAAATGGTAATTAACAGGGAGCCTTCCACAGAAATGTGAGTGCCAGGAGCTGCTCCTGAACTGATTTGTGTGCAGGATGAGCAGAGATGACCCAGTGATTCCCAGCTCCCTGCCAGGAGCCTGGCTCCCCACCGTTTCTCTCCTTTTGAACCAAGTAACCCGTCCAAAAATGCCAAGTTGCATTGGAATGGCAAGAGCTGCTTTGAAACACTTGTTGGTGCAGGTAATCCACAGAAAGCCCTGCTTTCTAAGCCCAGGAAAAATGGGACACATCCTTACTCCCGTCCCCGTCCCTTTCCAGGATCTCCCACTCCAGGTTTGCCCCAGGACAGGTTTGATGCTTCCCTCTGCTCCTCACTCCACTCCCACTCGGAGGGATCTCACACAAGTTCCTTCCACAGAAACAGCTCTAATTCCCGAGCCACCCGTGTGTGTCCGGTCCGGGCAGGGAAAGGCAGAGCCGGCAGCTCCGGGATGGGAACCCCCGAGCTCTGGGATGGGAATCCTGGAGTTCTGGGATGGGAATCCTCCAGCCCTGGAACGGGAACCCCCGAGCTCTCGCTGCCGTGGCTGTGGGGAGAGGCTGTGCCGCTTCCCGGCAGGCTGAACGCACCACGTGTGGTCCCCGGGAAGCTCAGACAGGGAGGAACCAATGGAAAGGCTTTGGAAAAGGCCAGGCGAGGCTATCACGTTGTTCAAATCTCCATCTCAATCTCCCCCGCCGCAGCAGTGCTGGAGCTCCTGGTCCAGCAGCGCCCGAGCTGCGACCCTCGAAACCCACCCGGCACCAGCGAGCCCGTGAGACCCTCAGAGGGGCAGCGAATGGCCCCTTCCCGGTGTTGCACCTCCTGCCTCCCCACCCGACCCAGAGAAGGTGCCGGGCAAACGGGCGAGAGCCCAAAAAACCCTCGGGGTGATGTTCGAGGTGGCGAAAAGCAGCGGCTATGCCGGGCGGGCCGGGGCAGGAGGGGCTGCACGGGCGGGACCCCGCGTGTGTGTGGCCGTGCGGGCAGCGACGCGGGACCGCTCGCCGGGGGCTGCGAGCGAGCGGGACCGTGCCGGGGAACCCTCTGCCCGCCCGGTGTCCCGGTCCCCGGGGCCGCGCGGGGCGGGGCCGTGTCTGTCTGTCTGTGTGGGGGAGAAGGGGCACGCGCGCTCCCGCAGCCCCGCGCCGCAGCGCCGGGCGCGCGCCCCCCGCACCGCCC
>VYXB01001119.1:45510-99988 GCA_013397135.1 Pachyramphus minor
CGAGCCCGCCGCCGCCTCTTTGTCCTTCGGGCCCGGCGAGGGGCAGCGCGGCCGCGGCCCCCGCGCGGCTCCTCGGGCCGGCCCTGCCCCGGGGTGTCCCGGCCCCGGGGGGTCTTCCCTCCCCCCGCTTTGTGTCGGGGGTTTTTTTGGGTTTTTTTCTCCTTTATTCGCACGTCGGTTGCGGGGAGTGCTGGATTCCTGCATGAGAAATGCGCTCATTTGTGTGTTTCATTTGAATGCCATTGTTAGCGGAGGAGGGTGAGCTGGGGCTCGCTCGGCTTCTGCAGAGGGGCTTTTGCGATGGGCTTGGTGGGGTTGGAAGCCCGGGGGCGAGAATGACCCTGGAGCCCCCTGTGATCCCCCGATCTATCCCTCAGGGACTGGGATAAAGCCAGTCACACCGTTCATACGTGACTGCTGTGTGCAGTTATATATGAACGCGCTCATCTCACTCCTCAGCCTTTAATTCCGCTGGGGGAGCGGTAATGATTGATTTTGTCGTGTGAGCTTTATTTGACCTTCAGGTTTCGCTGCCTCTCGGTGTGTAAAAACCGAGTCTGAGCTTATCTTGGATGCCTTTGGCCGTGTCTCACCTGGCCGGGAGCGCTCGGGACCCGACACGGAGGTGCATTGGCACACGAGGGTGGCACCGGCGTTCAGGGGCTTTGTTGGAACTTGGGCTGTGCTCTGGCACAGTCGCCTTTCTCGTTTGGCGGTGGAGGCTCCACTGCTAAATCTATGGGCTTCTTGAGCCAGGTGTAGCCTTCCTTGACTAATATCTTTATTTTCATGGTGGAGGAGTCCAGCTATCACTTAACATGTCCCCTCAACGATTCCTTCTTTCTTCGTGGAAATTTTCTCTCGGAGGCTCTTCTGAAATACTTTTAATGTTGAGTCATCACATCTTGATTTGAATGAAGCTGTGTGTGGTAACCGGGCTGCTCCTCACACCTCGGAAGGGTTGGGTCACTTCACGCTTGCTTTACATCGGAGTTGGACAATGTAACAAATCTCTCTGCCGTAGATGGACACACAATTATCCTGTTTAATTACAGGGTCTTCCAAGGAGGGTTGGGTTGCAGAACTCCCATCAGGGCGCGTGCCATGGTAGGAAAGGTGACAAATGCAGTTTGGGAAACCTCCCTGGCTTTCTTCCCAAGCTGGTTACCTGCTGGAAAAGGCTGATGTAACATTCTTCAGCAGAAGAGATGTCTTATGTGTGTGTGACAAACCGAGATATTTAACGTGTTAACCAAGATGTTTAACAGCCTGAGTAGGAGGGGTCAGGCTTGACTTTCTGCTCCTCAAGGAATTCCAGGTGAACCTTCCAGCTCTAAAAATCCTGGCTGTGACAGCAGAACCCAGGGAAGGGGCAGAGCCCTCTCTTGGATAGAGGCAGGTAAAATGAATGTGCAGGGCTGCTTGTCAGTCAGCAGTTTTTCTTTCCCCTTCAGACTACCCATGGAGCTGTTGGAAAATCCAGCATCAGCCCTTGCAGTGTCTTGAGCCTCGAGGTAAACTTGAGATCTGGAGACATTTTTTGTGGAATATGGTGATGTCAGCGCTCAGGACTGAGAACAGGAGCAGGCTGTGGAAATGCAGAATCTCATGTTTTTCAGGAAGAATATGATCAAGCTTTAGCTGCCTTAATGTCTTGCAGAAACTCCAGGTGTCCCAAGTTCTTGTCTGTAGTTGAGAATCCACATTTTAAAACACATTCTGGTTTCTGCAGCCAGCCACCCACTGAGCAGATTTATGGTTTTGTATCTCTCTCTCTCTTTTTTTTTTTTCCACCATTCTTGCAGCTGTTAGAATTTTTACTAACAAAATTCTGCTCAATTTGTTCTTCTTTCTTATCTCAGCCCAGGACACCGGGGTGTGATTTCCCTGCTTGCAGCTCTCACACGTGCTGTGATGTCTGTCCCTGGCTGCTGCACAGTTAGAACCAGTTCATACTGGCTTTCCTGCACTGGGTTTGGATGAGACATGACAGGTCATTTAACTTTTGTCTGGCAGGTGTTTGTGCAGGGCTGCTGTGTGAACAGGGGCTTCTCCAGGCTCTGGGAGAGAGAGCTGAGGCTGCTTCTTCCAGGGAAGAGGCAGATATTGGTGTTGGGTCACTTGACCGCTGTGCCACTGCGTGGATCTGAGTGTGGTTTGTGAAGTGCTCATTGCTTTTCCCTCTCCAATCACAGGGTAACTGAGAGAGGACACCTTCGCTTCCCACCATGGCGCAGAGGTTGGGACAGGAGGATCCAGAGAGGTACCTCTTCGTGGACAGGGCTGTGATCTACAACCCTGCCACCCAGGCTGACTGGACTGCCAAAAAGTTGGTGTGGATCCCCTCGGAGCGCCACGGCTTCGAGGCAGCCAGCATCAAGGAGGAGAAGGGGGATGAGGTGTTGGTGGAACTGGCAGAGAATGGGAAGAAAGCACTAGTCAATAAAGATGATGTTCAGAAGATGAATCCTCCCAAGTTCTCCAAAGTGGAAGACATGGCAGAATTAACCTGTTTAAATGAAGCCTCTGTATTGCACAATTTAAAGGATCGCTATTACTCTGGGCTCATCTATGTAAGTACTAATTACTAGAGTCATTCTGGGTGCTAATTCAGCCAAACTGTCCTGGTTCCCATCCCTTTACTGTGTGGAACAGAGGGAATGGGTCATGTCTGTGATTTGACAGTCCAAATACTTGTGTCCCTGCCATTTACATTAGTCCAGAGCCTTTTTCCATGCTGTGTACAGGTCAAGAGCTCTGTCATAAAACAAATTATATCATTCTATGAGTGTCTTCTAGCAACAGGATGTGAAATGGCAGCTCCAGGGGCTCTGCTTGTGCTGCTCCTTGGAGCACTTGTCTCCCATGCTGAGCTGACCCAGTGAGCAGGGGCAAGTTTGTGTGAGCTGAGGGAGATGACAAACCCTCACTTTGCTGAACTGCTGTGTTTAATTGCTCCTGTGAATGAGCACATGTCGTGTTTTAACTTGCTGCATGTTAAAAGTGGCAATAAGAGGCCCTGCTGTTACTTAAAAGCTGAAGTTGGAGAGTGCCGGGAGTGCAAAATGTCTTTTTGGAACTGAATATCAACATAGTGGCCAGGAAGGAATGTGTTGGAGTGCTTAAAATAAACCAATAAGATAAAGCTTTTTTTCCCAGTGGTTTTGAAGCACTAATTGAACATCTGGCTTATCACCATCTTGCCCTAGAGTTGGGAACCAGAGCGCTGTTGGTGCTGTCTGACCCTGCTCCTCCCTTGGACACTGTCCCAGGTCTTTCCTGTACAGTTCAGAGCAACTCCTGGTCTCTTGGCAAACTGATGGCACAGTGATTTGTTGGGTCAGGGAGTCATGAAAATCTACAAGGGGACTTTCTGTCCTAAAAGAAACTTGAACATCTGCTTAAATTCTTGGTTCACTTTAAAAACACTTGACTTGAAGGTTAAACCCATTTTATTTAGTCCTGCTAGTTGGCTTATTTTTCCCCTCCATCAAGGTATTAATGGAGGTATCATTTAATTTTTTGCTTGGTAATGTTTGGACTTACTAAAAATTGTATACAACTTCAAAATACTTTGTTTTATATTTGTTCTTCTTTGTCAGCTTCCTGTGTGGGTGTTTGGTTTTTGCCCTTCCAAGGCCTTACACCAAGGTGTTTACAGCACAGCTCAGTGAAAAATGCTTCTGGAGTGATTCCTGCATTAGGAAACTAATTGGATAATGAGTAGGGACTGGATTGAAAACTAAAAGTAAACAAGGTTGATAGGTCAAAAGTTTTTTTTTCAGTCTGTGTATCAGTGCTAATGATGGCTGTTATGAAATTCATTACAACTGTTATAACCCTATTTCATTGTGAAGGTTACAAGCTGAGGGCCTTAAATGTCAGAGCAAGCTCTAGTCCAAGGACTGCCCAGAGTGAACAGAGCCAGAAATGCCTCTGGGGGATGTGTGAGAACCTGTCACTGCACACACACAGGGGACCCAGGGCTCTGTTACTCTGGGTGGCTGACAAACCTCCCTTTGTGAAGGACTGGCTGATCATATTTGTGGAGTTTGTGGTACTCTGCAGGTGATTTACCTTTTTTCTCTTCCCCCACCACTTCCCAAGAGGTGTTCCCTGCTTTCATTCTTCCCCTGTTGAGGCAGACTCTGAAACTTGGTTCCTTGGCCTTGTGATGCTGCTGCCACAGAGGAGGATTAGTGCATCTGACCTCCCTGCCCCCAGGCTGGAAGGAGTTGGTTGGGATTGAGGAGCTCATGGATTTGTTGGCCTTTACTGGAAGCCTGAATTAGAGGGGCATTGCTGGAAGATGCTGCTGTTACCAAGAATAATGGTTCAGTGCAGCTGGAATAATGGCTGCTTGTCTGAAATTAAAGCTCAGCTTATTTTTTTGGAGGTGGGGGGGAAGAGCAGTGGTGAGAAGTGTTGGAGTAAAGGCTGAGTGCTACACAGATCCACAGACCATAGAGAAACTTCCTCAAGAGCTCAAGCTGGTGGGGTTTTTAGTGTAGTTCTGTCAGGGATCCCTAAACTGCAGGAATGTGACACTGCTCTTGCTGCTGCTGGCACAGCCCAGAGCCATTGCCTGCAGTTGCTGCTGATGTTTGCCTGGTGTAGGGAAAAGAGCCAAAGTGAACTGAGCTGAAGTCAGTTCTGGTGGTTTGGCCATGGCACGAGCTGGTTAAAGGTATGTTTTGATTTCCACGTAGTACTCCTGTAATAACCAAACTGAAATCTTACATTTTGATGTTGGTCTCGGGCAGTTGAGGTGGAGGTGGTGAATCTGATTTAAATTTGCCAAAAGGCAGAATGCAGCGTTGCCTTTCTAGGAAGTGGCAGATGAAAGAATGTCAGCTGAAGTAGACACACATTTCCTTTCAATCCCTAGAAAGGAAACAACCAGTTGAGGGAATTGGCCAGTGGGCCCAGTCATCTGTCTGTAATCTGCTGCTCCAGGGTGACTCTGCTGGAGGAACAGGGAGCCTGACTAAAGCTGGCTGGTGACCTGGGCAGGGATGCTCATTCCACCACCAAGAGTTTCATGTGACATCCAAGTAGGGATGGCCAGGAGCTTCTGGAACTTCTTCCATCTCCCATGCCTGCCAAGTGACCTGATCTGGGGCTCTGAGGCTCGTTACTGTGCTGTGGGAGATGAACACAAATGGAGAATGGGGAGGATCAGTGGCTTGTAAAAACACAGCAGTGCTTGGGCCTGGCTTTTTGTGCTCTGTTCATGACAGCACAGGTGTAAAGGCAGCAGGACTTGTGTAAGAACTGCTGGGAAGGATGGTTGTGTGTAAACTATAGTGATCCCAGTTTTGCCTTGGAGATGAAATAATTTCTTGCTCCACTTTTAATATTACCTGTTCTATTGCTTGCTACAAGGTTTAACAAGAATATGTTAAAAAACATTCTTTCCTAGAGAAGCTCCAAATCCTTTTGAATATATATATTCTTTCCCTATATATATATATATTTTAACCCCTGAGAATGGGTAAATCTGTCATCATGACTTGGTGCATTTGGACTTCTCTCCTTAACCTGTCAGTGAATATGAGTCCTTGAGATCTCTGCTTTGAGGCTTGGCTTTCATCAAGCTCCAAGTGCTGGTTCTGTGAAGGTGCAGCCACCTACAGCAGGAGTTTTATTTGTTTTCTCGTTACTTTTACCTTGGCTTGGAGTTTTCAGTCTTCCTTGTGTTTCATAGCTGAACTTTCCCAAATCTTGAGCTTTTCTAGGGGTATCAGCATTTCTTATGAATCACTTGAGTCATTAATGCTCTGAGTTGGTCTCATATCTTTCTGGAGTGGCAGCTTCTTGTGTATTTTGGTTACTGTAAATGCCTGTGAGCTGTTGATTCTTCAGCTTCATGTAAAACTGGACTATTCTGCCTGCCCTGCTTTGAAGTGGCCCACTTTAATCCTGGCTTCATCCTGTGTTTGGTGATATCCTTCAGCTGTAGATCAGGAACCGGGGGTAGTTCATTGGAAGGGCACTCAGGAGGAATTCCCAAAGGGTTTAGGAGGTCCTCTGAAGATTTGGAATAAACAGGATTTTGCTCAGACTGGTTTTGTGGTGGTTGTTGAATATGCCATGATGAGCTGAGTTCCAGATACCTTTCTGGGGGTGTTGCTTTAAGAGAGGAGTCCAGTTCTAGTCTGAGGTTTTGGGTCACCGAGGGCTGTAGCCTGAGTGAGGAAACATCTCTCTTGTTACAAGATCTGCATGTAAAACGCCACTGTGGAGGCTTCTAGATAGATTTTGATTTCTACTTAAGTCAGCAAAATGGGTGAGGAATAATCTTTGAGTCAGGCAATGAAACAGAGAAACAAAATCCCCTGGAAGGAGTGAATGTTAAGAGTCCCTCAGCCTTGGAGGCTGCTGGGTTTTCAAGCCCCCACTTGACTTGATGCTTCGTCACGAGCTGTGGTAAGACAAGATTGCTGCTCCAACCATTCTCCCTGTCAGTGCTTCAGGAGCTTTGGGGGTTTTCATGAACCAGTTCCAAGCTCTTCATGGTCCAGTGTGGCATTTGGGTGCAGGAACTGGGGGCTGGGGTTTGCAGCCTGCTGTGCTGGGAGCTGTGGAGGTTCAGGTGCTGTGGCTCACAGCTTTGGGGTGTGTGAATTCCAGGGGACTTGGGCTGTCTGAGCCAAAGCTGCCTCCTTCAGCTGCAGCCCTGGGAACAGGGACATGCTTCACATGGGTCTCTGGTGGTGATGGGAAGGGTTGGGAAGTGGCAGAGGAGATAAGGAGGAGGATTTAGTGTGAAAATACAGTGCCAGGAGGACAGATACTGCAGTTGGCAATATACAGGGGAGAGATACTTGAGTGCTTTGGAGAGCTACAAATAAAGTCTGAGAGCTGCAAAGGAGTTTTTGGTGTAGGAAGAGGTGTTTTCTCCATCTTGATACCTTTGCACTTCAATATTAACAATGTATTTATTGGCTTCAGTCTATTCAGAAAAGCAAAGCTCATGTCAGTTATGCTCAAAATGAAGTTTTGACTCAAAGTTTACTACCTAATTTGACTCCTGGCTGATCTGAAGGAAAGAATGGTGTCAATAATTTTAAAAAAAATATATTTAAGTAGTTCTTTTACCATTTTGTTTGTGAGGGACTGTCTGGTTTGTGTGCAGCTTGAGAGTCCTTTCACTTGAGAGCAAGACGATTCTCTTGGTTTTGAATGTAATTTTAACATAGACTATTCCTCTTCTAGAGCTGCAAAAAGCAAAGTTGTTCCTAGTCACTCTGATATTTCAAGAATTTGTTAGGCAGCATTCTGAATTTTGAATTTCTGAGTCATGAAACATTAGCCTGGTTTGGGTTGGAAGGGACTTTATAGCTCATTTCTTTTGAACTCCCTGCTATGGTCAGGGACACCTTGTGCTAGTCCAGGTGGCTCAGAGGCCCCATCCAACCTGGCTATTAAAAAAGTCCATGAAAAGCTTTTTATTTTTTTGTTTAATCAAAATACAGGTAGTGGATCAGGAATGTAAATACCTCATTTCTGCTTAAATGGAAAGCAGCTTGTTCTTGGTACTGCAGACCCAGGCTGGAATTGGAATAAATAAGCTAATGACTGTTAATACTGCTAAGTCAGGGCTGGGTGACACTTTTCTCAGCAATTCAAAGCTCTGCTTGTGGTCAGCACCTCTTTTGATCGCAAGAAAGACCCTTCCATTCCACTTTTAAAGCATATTTTAGATAGAAAAACCATAAACTTATGAATATCTTGTTAACAGATGTATTTTGGCAAACCCAATGGGTGCTCTGGCACACACTGGCAGGGTGTGCAGGTTTGACACAAGGGACTGATTTTCCAGAGAAATCCAACATCCAAATTGCAGATGGCTGTGTTTTAATGGGCTGACTGGTAAGTGAAGGTGAATGTCTGAGAAGTTTTGGGGTACAAAGCATTTTGCCCACTCAGTGGGTCTATAAACATTTGAATTTGATGATCTCTTTAAATTGAAAGACAATCTGGGAGGATCAGAAGTCTGTCTTGCGCAGTCAGAAATTCCCACTCCTGTACCCACTGCAGCAGGATGGGATGAAGGAGTTGCTCACTCAAATGTGGGGTGTAATTAAGCCCCAGTAAAAACTAAGATATTCAAACTCCAGTGGGCTTTATAAAAACTTACTTAGAAAATGTTACTGTTGCCACATCTGTTGTAAGCCCAGCTCTCCTGGAGGAAGTCCCTTGCCCACAGTTGATGGTGTGGCTTTCTGATAGCCCCATAAATCATTGGAACTGCTCCTTAACTGCGTCCTGACCTCATTCAGTCGGGAGGATTAAAATGAGCAGAATTTCTCGAACGCTTGGCTTGTGTTCACCTGTGTCAGTCTCCAGGTGGCCTCTGGCACGTGTGGGTGCTGTGGGATGTTGGGGAGCCCCTGAGTTGGATCTGGATGCTCAGGTGCAGAGTCTGAGGTGGGGACATGGACCTGAGATGTGTGTGCTGTAGGGGAGGTCGAGTCAGAGCTGACCAGTTCTGCTGTTCCTTGAGGAGGGATAAAAAGCTGGTGATGCCCCTTGAGGAAAGGGTTACATTCAGCTCCACACTCCCGTGAACTGTGTGTTATCTTCCCTGCCTACTCCTCCACATTTATTTTTTTACAGAAACTTTGGGAAAAGGGTTTTGAAGCTGTTTCTGTGAGGCTGAGAGCTCCTGGAACCCTCCTGCTGGTTCCTGCTCTCCTTGCAGGTTTTCTTGCTGGGTTTTCTTTCTACCACTGAAGAGGAAATCGTGCTCACTATAGTGTGAGTAAAAATACTTCAGCAGGTATTTTTCTGATAATTGCAAGTGTTACCTCTGTAATTGGCCTGCAGTCCTTTTCTTTATTTTTTAATGTACTTTCCATCTTACTGGAGCAGAAAGAGGGAAAGAATGAGAAATATGCCACAGTCCCCAGTTGCAGAGCCTGCTGTGGGTGGGAGCTCTGGTAACACTGCACTTGAGGGGCTGTCTATAAGCTGTTCCTTCTCTTAAGCTGCTGCCTCCTGTGAGGCCAGAGTGTAACTTAGAACAATCTGTAGTATTATATAGGCTTTTGTGTTCTAATTGCTTTAATTTTCCTGCTGGTCCAGTTGGGAATGTTGCACGTTACTGAGTGTCAAAGACTGGTATTAAAGGAAAACTGCAATAAATACAGTTTGTTGCTTGATTCCGTCTTTTCCTTAACACAAACCAGTCACTGGATCTAATACCCAGCATGTGGCAGAAGAAATGCTGGGCTTCACACTGGAAGTGTTGCTTTGACACAAGAACTTGTTTTCATATTGACTCTTGATTTTTGGAAAACTCATAAACGTGATTAAGTTGAGGGAGCTCTTCACAGGGTTTCAGTTTGTTAGAAATGTCTGAGGGACTGAAGGGAAATCAATCAATTCCCTCCTTGCCCTGAGGCAAGCAGAGCTATGAAAAAGTGCATATTCTTGTCAAATACTCAGTTTCTATTAGAACAGGTAGCTTAACAGCCTGAAAAGGAGCAGCAGTTTGGGTTCTGGGCTGCTGTTGAAGTGCTCAGTGGAATGCTTTGTGCTGCAGCACAAGCTGTGTGCCTGCACCAGAGCTCATGGCAGCCTGTGTAAAGCTGTTTGTAGAGCAGTCAAGCTCCAACATGCAGCTGTACAGGAGCCCTGTGAAAGGATATTAATACTCCTCTGGCCCTGGTGCAACCTCAGATCATGTTTTAGCTCTGAGCAGTTGCTGTGGCTGAGGCCGTTCTGTCTGAGTGGCTGTGACCCTGAGCCTGTCTGGGAGAGCTCACTGAGCAGGGGTAGGACCTGCACTGCTGATCCAGTGTGGGGTTTCCTCCCTTCAAACACCTCTGACAGCTGTCAGTGTGAAAGTACAGCACTGCTGAGCCTCTGTTCAGCTGCAGCTGTAGAGAACATCCACAGACAAGTCATCCACAGCAGGGGCTGAGCTTTGTCACGAGTAGCTGGTGTGTGTGTTGTGCTCCTTCCCTTCCTCACTCTTCCTCAGTTTTCCTGAGTAACAGTGGCTCTTGTCCCTCAGCCTCTCTGACCTGACGTTCCCACTACTCCACAGGGGATTCCTTACCCTGGATTCCAACTTTGTGGGTACTGTTGTTTGTTGTGGTTGTTTATTTTTTGTTTTAATCCAGCAGTTTGGGCTTGCACAGAGATGTCTGGGTTATTTTCTAGGTTCTTATCTTGGCTGTGCCCTGGCTGGGGAGACTGGGGGTGGTGGTTGGGGGCTGCCCCTGCCCTGAGGGGCAGCTGGGTTGGCACTGGGCAGAGGCAGAGAACATGTCCCACCCCAGGGCACAACCTCACCTTCCTCCTCCCTGAGACTGAAGAGCTACCTCCCCTTCTTTCAGACTTGAATTTAAGACTGGGTAACTTTAGGGAGAAAAGGTTCTACGTGGGAAAACCATGCCCAGCTCAGAGAACTCAGTAGGTCCTGCAGTGTGGAATGGAGGGTCTGTAACCTCAGGAAGGGAAACCAGGCAAGAAAAGGCTACAATGAGGCAATTTATCAACCTGGAGAATGTGCTTTACTCCATTAGTTATGGGATACTGCTTAAAACATGTATTGCTTGCTAGGCTGGAAACTGCTGGTTTCTATTTCAGGTAATAATGAGAGATGTGTAGATGTTTACTTACTTCAGCTTAATTATTGATGCAGTAATAGAGTAAATCTGTCACTTTTTGTATCTGAAGAACTGGAGATAAATGTTGAGCCTGTGTGCTCAGGTGATGCAAACTGATTGTTACAAATTCCAAAACTTTACCTGCATCTTTCTAATGTGGTGCTTTAAAGGCCTTTTGATGTTGTGGCAGAAGAAACCAAGCTAAGAGTCATAACAGCATGTTCCTGGATGCAGGAACTGCAAAGCTGAGCTGTTAATGCAGGGAATTGTCCCAGGCTTTTGACCCTTAGCAGCTCCATCTGTGTCTGCACAGGAAAGGTGTGATATGGTTTTAAGGGAAGACAGGCCAGGAAAGCCCACACTCTGGGTTTAGAGCCTGAGCTCCCATGTGCTTTCACCTGGGAATCACACACTCTGCTTGCCAGGTGTTCATTTAATCCACCTCTCTCTCAGACTGTGGGAATAAAATGGAGTTTTCGAAGAGGCCATGCCAGCAACCTGAACTCTGCAGTCTGGGACAGCTCACCAAAACCCATATTACTCAATGATAAACTACTGGCTAAAGGCTGTAAGCATCTGGAAACCTTCACACTCCACACTTAGTGTCCTGAAGGAGAGCTTGTGTAACAAACCTCTGTCAGAGCACTCCTTTACTGTTTGTCCCTGGAACCTTGCCTGGAGTCTGCATTCTCAGAATCACAGGATATTCTGAGTTGGAAGGGACCCACAGGGATCATGGAGTTCAGCTCTTAAGTGAGTGACCCACAGGAGGATCAGCCCCACACCCCTGGTGTTTTAGCATCATGCTCTGACCATCTGAGCCCATCTCAGGTTATTCCAACATGTGCTGGTGCTGTTGGCTGATCCTGCCTGCAGCCTGTTCCTGGCTAAAGCTGGTTTCAAGCAACCAGCTTGTTCACAGCTGATCCCATGAGCTCAAGGTGAATCAGCATCTTTACTTGCCTGCCACTTCTTAATATACATGTCAGCTGAAAAATGAATGAAGTCTGGTTCTTCATCCAGACTGGGTGGTTACTGGAGCTTGGCAGTGCTGATCCCAGCTCTAATTCCCATCAGACAGTTCCATCAGAGCTCCTGTACTGCAGGGTAGTATTCATTGAATAGAGTCCATTTATTTAAGCAGGTGTGCAAGTTCTGATGATTCTTCCTATGGCTGCTCACCAAGAAGCTTTTTGAGGGGTGTAAAACAATCTCAGCCTACTTTTCATGTGTTCAGTTTGCATGCAAAAAGCCCTTGCCTCCAATCTGCTATCTTGGGTACAGTGATGTACTGGGAGACTTGCAGTTATAAAATAGCTCCATAAGATTTCTGTACCATTTACCTCCCTCCCAGTTAAATTTGGCCAATAAAACCATCTCTTCTGTGTTTCTGTGCCTACCAAGCCATGGACACAGCCCACCAATATGTTCAGTCATTGCTTTCTGCAACAGATGACGGTCAGGAAATTTGGGAGCCATGTGGGAAAGCTCAGTTCCATCTTCCTTTGAATAAATTAGGGCTGTGCAGTATGGTGGTGTTTTGGAGAAAGTGTGATTTTTAAACTCTGCAGGGAGAATGAACTGGGAAGGGAATCAAGGTGCTGGGGTTCAAGGTGCTGTGTGTGAAGAGCTGTGTCGTGGCACAGACTGAATGGTCTGGGATAAAAGCTACTCCTTTAGGTTTAGTTTCAAATAATGAACCCCAGCACTGGTGAAATGTAGAATTTTGTGCTTCATAAGGTCTAACTTGGCCCTGTTCAATATAGAGCCTCTTAAATTAACCCTTTTCATTACCTGGGGCATTTGCTGGTCATCTCTAGATTGGCAGAGTTATGTTGGCATCATTGGGCTTTGCTTATTCTGATCATTTCAGGTTCACAGGTCCAACCAATTCCTGCTTCAGGAGAGAGTCTGGAAAGGCTCCCAGGTTAAGGATCATCCATAGCGGTCTGAAGGATTGTTAAGTTCATTTTTATAAATTATTAATTCTTTATGTAGCTAAATAGTAACATTTACTCCACGTCTGTGCTGGGGAAGTAAAAAATGCCAAAGCAACTGGGGGGAAGAGAGAAGGATCATCTTCAATCAGCTGTTCTAGACTCAATGATAAACTACTTACTTAATTACTTATCAGATCAATTTATTCACGTCAGGGCAAGGGCAGTGATTTTAGGTATAAAACAACAGCTTTCTGTTGGGAACATAAAAGGCCAAAACAGATGGTAAAAGTTTTGGATGAATTTGCAGAGCAATAGAGGCATTGCTTTGAAAGAGTGACTGTAATATAGCTGGTTTATTCAACACCAGCCTTACAGCTTAACCAGGCACTGGTTTGGGAGTTCCTGTCCTTGGTAAGATGAGGAACAGGTAAATTGGAAGTCTTTGAAGTGGGGTGGGTGAAAACCAGAGCAGGGCTCAGGAGTGCTGCTGGATGGGAGTCCAGAATCATCCCAGAGGTGTCTGCTGGATTCTGCAGGTATTGGTGCTGTTACACTGGTCAGGAGCTGTGTGGGGACAAGTCTGAAGTGGACTCTGGGTGTGGGGATTCCTTTGTCTGGACCAGATCTCCCCCGGTAATTGTGTCCTGAGCTGTGGCTGTGCTGCAGGAGCACAGTGAAGCTGCTGCTCAGTGATCTGGAGCTGGGCTCAGTGGACATGTGCCTTTTTCCTGGTTATCCTTATTTGAAGATGAGAGTGGAAACCAGGCCTGTGGTGGTCCTTGATGCCTCTGTGTCACCAGCAGTGATGGCAGATGTGTGTGGGTGACCTCAGCTGAGCACAGGGAGGTTGGCTGCCCAGGAATGGAGATCCAGTGCTCATCAGTTAATTGGCTCCTTGGCTGGTTGTACCACGCTGTTAAAATAACTGTCCTGCCTTCCCTCTCCCTTTCAATACCACCAGGGACCATGAATAAGTTTGGACAGGGAACTGATGATTACCAACCCTTTCTTCTTGAAATTTGTCTTCAGTTGTATCCAGCTTGCTCAGTCACTGCAAAGGTGCTGATGGTGGCAAGAGGGACAGGGTAGGACCATGTGGCTGGAAAGGAACTGCTCACTTGCCAACAGCCCCATGTTATGTTGAGTTAATGACTGATAAGTTGCTCTTTATGCTTGGATCAGTTGACCTGATAACATCTGTTTCCTTTCTCTTGGGAAATAAATACCTTATTTAGATGGTAAGGCCCTGCAGTGCTTATCATCCAGCAGATCTGCCCAAAGCACAGGGAGTATTTTCCTGTAAGGACATAAAATGTCCCCATGTCAGGACATCTGGCATAAACCCAAGTTCTTTTTCTTTGCTGATGGTGCTCCTGGCTCAGTTCAGAGATCACCTTCTGTTTGTCTTTCCAGAATCCCTTGTAGGTGCAGACAGAACAGGGCACCTTTTCCTCCAACTAATATCTTTTATTCTTTAAAAAAAAAAAAAAAAAAGGCAGACCAGAACTTTCAGCTACTGTTTTCATACAAATGCAGCAGAAATGCTTTTTAAAGTTGACTAATATTATTAAAATCATGAGTTACCTGCTCGGTATTCTGGTCTCTCAAGAGCTGTTAGTGCTCTCTGCTTATTCTCCATTCCTTCTCTCAACCTGCACAGGTAAGAAATGTGGTTTTCCTGACATTTGGAAAGATATCTGCCATTTGTGTCAAACCTGGTCTCCCTTGCCCAGGTTCCTGAGCTGGGACTTGCACTGACCAAAAAGAACAACACTGTCAAAGAATGTGATGAGATAATGGTGAATGGAGAGATTTTGCTTTCTTTAGAGCCCTCAGTTTGGGTTGCTGTGGAAAAGGCAGAGCCATCCAGATGCCTTGGATTAGGGAAACACCCCGGGTGAGCTGTGGTGTGTGCAGGGTGTCTGTCTGGGAGCTCAGCCTTTGATCCCGAGCCAGACCCTGCTGCTCTGTCCCTCCCACATTCCCGAGTGTCAGTGGCTGCCTCTGTGAGTTCTTGTGCCATGGATGTTTCTGTGATAGCTTCCTTATAACTGGTGTGGGGCAGAGCTGGAGCTGTTCTGGAGGAGCCTGGGATGCTTGGATCACAGGGAAGTGTGGCCCTGTGGGCCTCTCTTCGGTGTGGGCTCAATTCTGTACACCTGAGGCATGTTTGGATTCAAAACGTGCCTCAGTGAGAGTCACTGGAGTGAGCAGTGTACAACCTGTGCTGGGGTCCTGGGTGTTCTGGGAGTCCTGGTGCCTTGTGTGGAGTGTCAGCTCTGAAGGCAGGGTGTGAAATGTCTGCAGTGCCAGCTGCCAGGCTGTCCATCAGCTGGGCTGGGATGGGGAGGGAATGACCCCCGTGGGATTGAGAAGGGCTGATGAGCAGGAAGGACGTGCAGATATGAGGAAATAACAGCAGAAACAGTGGTGGTTTGAAATAGGCTTTTCAGATTATTTACTAGAGCAATGGAGATTATCAGTTCCTTCAAAAATGAAAATACCCTGGAATGCACATTTTACTGAAGGAGCTGAACATCAAAAGGTGTCCATAAACCCTGAAACTTGGCAAACGGGAGGGAGATTTAAATGTCTGTGGGAAAGAGATCAGATGCTCCTCTTCAAATTTACCTACGCTTATTATCTTTAAATTACTTTTTATGCAGGTAATTAAAGAGCCTTTTAAGAGAACTAGAAACCAATAATTTGAATGTACCATGCACTTTGAGTTGCTCTACAAAAAGGACCTCAATTTTGTTTTAAGATAAATATTACAGAACCTGCGAAAGAAGCTTTTTGTTCTTTGTGACTCTATTTCAATACTGTTTACTAACAGAAATGTTTGTTTGTTTGTTTGTTTTCTAGACCTATTCAGGGCTGTTCTGTGTAGTTATAAATCCTTACAAGAACCTCCCGATTTATTCAGAAAACATTATTGAGATGTACCGAGGGAAGAAGCGCCACGAGATGCCACCGCACATCTATGCGATCTCCGAGTCTGCCTACAGGTGCATGCTGCAAGGTAAGGGCCAGCTAATTGGTGCTTAACACTTAATTGGCAAGTCTTTAACGATCCTACAACCCTTAGCCAGCTACACAGTAATTTCTGACACAATCAAAATCTTTTTTAGTGCTTAGGGGGAGAAAACCGTCTTTGTGTGACTGGCTGGGCCACAGCAGCAAAGTGACACTGACTGGGCTGCGGAAGTTGTAACTGAAATACTTTGTTCTTAAAAAAAGAAGGGATTAGATTCATGTCAAAAGATATGAGTGCACTGGCTTTGGATGAAGGAAGAGTGAAGAAGTGTGATTGAAAAGGGAGAGCTACAGAAGTGTTGTTTTGGCAGCTGACAATCTGAAGTGACAATGGAACAACAATGTGT
Source organism: Pachyramphus minor (assembly GCA_013397135.1). Classification (NCBI taxonomy): domain Eukaryota; kingdom Metazoa; phylum Chordata; class Aves; order Passeriformes; family Tyrannidae; genus Pachyramphus; species Pachyramphus minor. The sequence goes on from VYXB01001119.1 coordinate 61,456, forward strand.
TTGAGTTCAAAACGAGGTCGAGGAAATGCTTAACCTTGAAGGAGTTTTTTCCTCCAAACTGATACATGTCATGTCTGTAGTAAACTAGTGAGTTAATGGAGGGCTTGTGCTTCGAGTTTTGGCTTTAATTTTGTGCTGGACAGACATGAAAACTGAATCTCACATGATCTAAATCTGTTGAAACAAGCACCTGTTGAACTTGCAAAGTTGCATTTCTGTCATAATATTTTGGAAACACAGCTCATACTCTCCAATATTGATTCATTTTAGGGGCCTGTTTGCAGATGTGAGAACACCAGCATGTTGTATGTAGAAAAGTGTGTGTAAAGAGACAGGTGTGTGTTTTCTGCTGTAGGGGTAGATGGACTGGAAGGAAGGTAAAAGCTGTTCACACAAACTGAGAAAAAGCTGTTTCTGCTGCTGGGTTAACCAGCCATTTAAATGTTAATCTTCTTTTTTTAAAGGCAGTTTATGTGTTTAAATAAATCACAGAAGTCTTTGTTTCTTCAGTTGTGACTTTGTCTCTGGGGCTGCTTAATAATAAACTGCAGGTTGCTGAGTGCTCTTTCACCCCTGGAGAGCTGGGCCATCACAGTGGGGTCATGCAGGGACAGGCAGCAAATTGGGGCCACCAAGAGTTGTCCTGCTTCCCAGTGGATATTTGGGGCTCTGTTTTCATGTGTATTTGTGAAAGAAAAGCTCTGACCTCTTGACAAGAACAGCTCTAACAGCTCAGGTCAGAGGACCCCTAATAACAACTCCACGTGGAAGAATAGGGCAAACCTTAAGATTATTTTATTGCAGCAGTCTCAAGTGGTTTGTGGATAAGGGCCTCTCTGTCTGAAAGCACAGTATCTCTTGAAAGTATCTCAAGAACTTTTGAGAAGTTCTTGAGACAAATGTCCTCTAAAAAAGTGAGTCAATGTCAGTAGTTACCACACTGCAGGTGCTCTATTTATTTGCTCACATACTGCTGGTACTGATTTGTGTCTCTGGGGATCTTGCTACATGGACAGATGTTACTATTTTTGGAAAATGGAATTAAAAAAAATCATCATAGTGGTATATGTTTGGTTACAGTCCTCTTTTCTTTCCTTACTCATGCATGGAGGTTTATATTTTGTATCAAATCTTTGTCTGTGCTTGTTTTCTTTTTAATCTTGATAGTCTGAATTCTTTTCATTTGAAAGAATGAAAGCATAGGTTGAAATAAGAACAGATGAAACCCATGCAATGAGATGCATTCATTAGGGAATAACTTGTTTAAGCTTAACTAAATCTGTGTTTCTAGTGCCCTGCACCTGTATGGAGCTACTCCCTGTTTATTTTAGGGAGTGTTTGCAGGAGCCCCTGGACTTCCCACTGGTGGTTTGTCTCCACAGTTGCATTGCAAGGATAAGTTCAGACTCTGGAACAGGGTGGTGGGGAGGGTGGCTGGTGAGTGTTTGTATCAGGTGGGATGAGTGCAGAGCACTGACCCTGTGCAGGCTGGATCCTCTGTGCTTCCAGAGCCTCTGGATGGGCCCTGATGCAGAGACAGACACTTGGGCACTTCAGGGAACTGAACTGAAATCTCCAGGTTCATAAAACGTGCAATTACAACAACTGAGGTTTTTCTAGTCATTAGACCACCCAAGAATGCTTGTCTTAACAGTAGGAAGGTTTTTTAAATATATGTAAGAATTTTTTTCAGGGAGCACCTTGGATATATGAAAAGCCTTTGGTAGTCTCAGCTTTGTGCTTTGTGACCTCATGAGTAGTATCTGTGACAGGGTAAGAATTTTGTTGCCCATAAGCTGCCAAACAGTGCATATTTCTGTGTGTTGGTAGGTGGCACTTGCTGAAATACATTCTTGCTCATGTAAACACAAATGCAGTGTCTTTCCTTGCAAATCGCCACTGGGAACAGTCCCAGGAAAGCTCCCCTGAGATACTGGTTCCTAATTTTTCCTGAAGTTTGCTGAGTGCTTATAGCTTTGTATGTTTACTCTTAAGCACGTCACTTACTCCACTTATTTTCTGATCAGCAGTGGCAGCCTGAGGTCAGCTGCTGATGGTAAGGACTGATGGGTTTTCCCTGCCAGCCAAGTAACTAACACAGTGTACAAAAGTCTTTAATCTTCTAACTGTCCCTTATGTTTTACCAGGCATTCAGCCTCTAATGATTGTGAAAAGGTGTATCAGAAACTTTTGGCTGGTAGAAATAGGTCTCTATACCAAGAAGTAGCTGGATTAATCAAACTCCTTCAGCTTGAGTCATCAGAGGTCTCAGCAAGCATTTATTTGCAGTGCAATCCTTGATGAAGATGCTTTTGCTGATAAGTTACTAACACATATTTATAAATCTGTTCTACAGTTCTTGTCTGTGTTTGTTTTGGGAGACAGAGATGGGATGGTAAAGAGAGGGGTGGGGGAGATGAGTTTTTCCAGTGTTATTGCAAGTCATGTGTTGCTGTTACAGTATATTCACAGGCTGCTTTTGATATGGATGACTTGTGTTTCCAGTATTTGACATCTGAAGTTTAATTATTAGGATTCAAACCTGAAGTTGAAACCATAGGAATGCAATTCCTTTGGATAATATGACCTTACCCTTATAGAAATACCTTGGCCACTAATTTAGATTAATGGAAGTGGTTGGCTGGATTTTCTTGGCTTGTTCAGCAGTGTTTTCTTCAGTATAATCATGTTTACTTTCCTTGCAGCTAATCACAAACTGCTCATTTTCTGGGTGTTTGTGAGCTTTGTTTACAATGATTAACAGGATACCTGGACCAGAGCTGTGACTCAGAGCAACCTGATTTCTTAAAAGACAATTTTTCTGTGTAGGGAATCGGGCACAGTGAATAAAGTTTTACTCAGTGTCTTGATGATTTTATGTATTTAATTCAGAGCATGGATGGTCACAGCTCAACTTCCAGTCTCTGCTAATAAATAAAATACTATTTGTGTTTAAACAAGAAAATGAAGATTTCTGTTTAGATTATGAAAGAAAGGTTTTTTGGTGAGCAGAAACAACTGATTTCAATAGTTACTCCTTGTCTTAAACATTGCTGGAAACAGTCCATTTTGATAAACTGGGGGTATGAATGGATCCCTGCCCTTCTGCTCTCTGGTAGGAAAAGCCTGTATGGAAACATTGTGAACTGCCAGCCATCAAACCCTGCTCTGTTCTTGGCCCCTCCAAGAGTTTCCTGTCTGGGGGAACCTCTGGCCCCTCAGGCTGCCCCGTTCAGAGCTCCCCCTGCCCTTTGGGGAGGGGAACAATGGGCTGGAAATCAGGTTCAGGGCTTGTCAAACATGGAGGGCAAAGGGGCAGAGCTCAGAACAGAGAACATGGCCAAGGAGCCAAGTTTGCCATGGTGGAGAGGGAATGGTGTTCCCCAGAGGGGGAATGAATTAATGTGAGCTGCCACAGGAGAGGGAGGAGCAGAATTGTTTCTCAGAGTGTTGCAGATGAGCAGTTTGGTGGGGGGCAGCTGTGATTCACCAGGGATTTGGGGTGAGTTTCGCCAGGAAAAGCAAAAATCACTCATGGCTTGATCTCAGTGCTGCCTTTTCTGTGAGTCTTCTATTAAAGACTGGGTTCAACGTGGTCTTATTTAAAACAAGCAAGACTTAGGCTGCATTCTAGTTATGCCAGTCAGGATTTCTCTCCAGGAAAAGACTCATTACCCAGTGCCTTGACCGCACAGATAATAACCTGCAATTCAGCTTTACAGACTGGATTTCCCCTCTCTTCCCCCGTGTAATTATTTTTCAAAGGGCTGTGGTAGGAGGGTGTAACTTCACAGGTGGTTTAGTGGATTTCTCCTGTGCTTTCCCTTCATTTCCCTAAGGAGATGCTGGAGCAGTGAGTGCCCATATCCCAGAGGCTCCAGGGGGGATGGATTGCTTGGCCCCAGGCAGGAATCAAGCCCAGGTTGGGGAGGGCTGGCCCTGGCTCCACAAAACATTGCTAGGCTGAGGTTTTCACAGCTCCTGGACGGTTGACATGGTCATAAGGAATTGGTGTCCTAATCCCTTGACCTTAATTCTGTTTGGTAATACAATTTGCAAGACTTGCTGGTGTTCTTCAGTCCTGCTAAAAATTATTGGCAGCAAGCATTTGCCATGGATTGGAATTTTCCTTAAGGAAATGAATTCTGTGGGCCTGATAGCTCATGTGTGACTATATTTTACCGGCAGGGGAGACTTGATTGTGCAAAAGCAGCACTGATAAATTTTTCTCTATTGCTTTACCATACTTCACTTTCACTTTTCCCTCCTCCCTTCCAGTTTCCCCACTGTATTTCTAGAGGAAGTATGGCTTTGTTTTATGATGCCTCTTTATTCATTGGTATGGAAGTGCTTTGGAAGAAATATTAAGGGAAAACTTGTTGGCTTTTTGCTGTGAAAGACCAGCTTGCCTGCCAATATTACTCTTGTATAATTATGCTTAGTCTCTCCTTTTTATCCTGTTTCCCTGAGGACATCTTGATGAGCACCAAATTAGCACTGATATTTTGGGACTGCCTTTAATCCTGTTGCAGAGAAGGTTTATCGGAAACAGTGTAATACACTTGGTGTTGGAGGAGCCAGAACTGCCTACAGGTGCAATACTTCTCTCTTAAAAACATCATATTGATCTATATTTGTAGTTAATCTTGATTTAAGTCCCCTCTTGGGGGCATATCCACCCCCAGGTATGGAAAATAAGAATCAAAACTAAAATATGATAACTCTTTTCTTTAAAGGCCTATTAAATCTTCAAATGGAAGAGGAAAAAATTACTCTGAGTCTAAAAAGCCTCTATGTGAGGAATATGTGCAACCTGATGTATATGCCATTAATATTCTTGGTATTTTCATTACATCTTGACTTACCAAAAGGGGTCCCCAAGGCCTTTTAACTGGTTACAAAGTGCAGGAGAACCATCTCAGCAGAACTGGCTGCTTGGGAAATGTCGTGGGAAGGATTTATAGGTCTCTTTATTGTTACACTCCGAGTCCTGGGTTTTCACTTTGTCCAGTCAGGCTGTGTGGGATATAAATACTAAGGTAGCAGTAACATTAACACCAGGATTGGCTTGTGTACAACAGGAGTGGAACATAGAGTGGCTGGGTGGAGGGAAAGGGATTCTTGAAGCAAGAAATGAAGTAGAAAAAAACCTGAAACAGTCTCCTGCCTCGTTATTTTTGAATTTGAAATAAAATGAGAAATACTGCTGTGAGCTGAACTTATTTTGCAATATTCCATCTCCTTGCCCTTGCTCTTCTGTTCTGTCTCTTGACATTAAACCTGTGTGCTCCAGAGACTGAGTTGTTGTCATGATTTACATGACTGCACCTTGCTTGGCCATGTGTGAATGGCATCAGTAGCAAGTCCTTAGTGGACAGACTCAATTGAACTTAATTTCTAGAACTAGGTTATGGTACCCTATAATTTCTTTTTCTTATTGTTTTTTTTTCTGTTACTGTTGGAAAATTTTAATGCTTAGTTAGTACCTGACAACAGATACTGACCTTTGTCCTTCTCTGGGTCAAAATGTGACTGGGTCCCTGTTTGTCGGGGTTCAGCCTCAGGGCTGGGCACTTAATTAGGCATGATGATGATATTTACTGTGAGCAACTCTCTCCTTAAGGCTCAATTGCTCAGAAGTGTTGCTTGAAGTGGTTGACATAATTTGTTTTTTTGTCTAACTTCAGTAACTTTCTTCTATTTAAAAATGAGACAGGAGTGACAATTACATAAAGAATTCTTAGTTTTTTGAGTGTCTTGGCTGTTTTCTCCCTACTTCTAAAGTGCAGCTCTGAACAGAGGAGCCAGTTCCATGGGTTTTTTTTTTGGTTGATATTCTGGGTAACTGGGGATGACTTTAATTTTGAAACTTGCTATGCAAGCTGGCCTCATAATTGAATTGTGACTGTGCCTACAGACAGGAATTCAAGCCTAAGTGCATCCAACTTGGGAAATCATTCATGAGATGAATCATTTCGTGCGATTACTCAGCCCAGCACCTGCTTCTGCACTGAAGCTTTAGTTGAAATTAAACTCCTTTTATTTCTAGGTAGTTGTGAAATGGATAATTTGCTTCTGCTTGGCTTAAGCCTTCAGATGACATGCACAGGCAATAATGCCTTGATGGAACAAAAACTTAAATGTCTTCTAATCCTGACAGCACGTTGGCCTGTGACAGCCCTGCTGGGTGCTGCTGGTTTTTGTCACTGGTGTCTGCATTCCTCTGGGTGTTGAACTAAGTGTAGCTGTGCCATAACTGCTGCTGCCAGCAATTGCAGGAGCTCCTTTTCCCTCCCCCTTCCTCCTGACTTACAGTTCTTTGTTATACTCTGGCAAGGAAGCAACAAGCAGCAGAGTGATGTTCATCCCTTAGCAAGTGGAGAGAACTGGTGAGGGGCTTTGACCCCAGGATCACATCACCAACACAATGCCAATTTATATCCCAATGTGTTTTCAGCTTCCTGTCATGACCTGATCTCTCAGGTGTTTGGCTGCTTAGGGACTCCTGACAGACTTTGTGTACCTTCCCCAGCCATTCAGAGTTGCAGGGTGCTGTGCATCTTGAGTACTGTTTCATAGCTCATGGTGAATAAAAGCTCATGGCTTTCTCATTACTCTGAGGCATTAAAATTCTTCTTGTTCTGGGGCTTTTTCAGAGCCTGGTAAAGCTGAAGTGTTAGTGATGTTGGAGCTGTTACTGCTTGAGTGGAAGCTGTAGGGATGAACCAGATCTGTGGAGACCTAAATGCAACCATCAGCCATGGTTGTAAATGTATAACAATATAGTACAACATATTATATTCTTTCTGGTTTTGTAATATATAGACTGACAATACACCCAAAGCACAGGAACAGGCTGGGTGGGAATGGAGTGAGAGCAGCCCTGAGCAGAAGGACTTGGGGGTGCTCCAGAAGCTCAGCCTGCCCTGGCCTTGTGCTCTGGCAGCCCAGAACCCCCCGTGCCCTGGGCTGGTCCCACAGCGTGGGCAGAGGGCAGGGGGGGATTCTGTCCCTCAGGGGAGACCCCCCTGCAGAGCTGCTCCAGCCCTGGGAACAGCACAGGGAGCACATGGAGCTGCTGGAGAGAGTCCAGAGGAGGCACCAGGATGAGCAGAGGGCTGGAGAAAGCTGTGATTGTTCAGCCTGGAGAAGAGAAGGCTCCGGGGAGACCTGAGAACCCCTTCGAGTGCCTAAAGGGGCTCCAGGAGAGCTGGAGAGGGACTGGGGACAAGGGGAATGTCTTCCCACTACCAGAGGGCAGGGGGTTGAGATATTAGGAAGAAATCCTTCCCTGTGAGGGTGGGGAGGCCCTGGCACAGGTTGCCCAGAGAAGCTGTGGCTGCCCCATCCCTGGAAGTGTCCAAGGCCAGGTTGGATGGGGCTTGGAGCAACCTGGGCTGGTGGAAGGTGTCCCTGCCCATGGCAGGGGGTGGAATCTTTGAGGCCTCTTCCAAACCATTCTATGATTTTATCTTTATCTACACTTTGTACTGCCCTGCCCTGCTTTGGGTGCAGAGGAAATGGGACAGGACACTTTGGAAAAACAACCAAAATGAATAAAACTCAGTAAGGAAATGATAATTCAGGTCAGATGTAACTGAGGTCTAAATCTGAAGTGGCACAGGGAGAGGATGACGTTCCCCCACCCCATCTCTTCCTATGTAGGAACAAAGAGTCATTACTTGAGATTTGCAGATGACATGTTCAAAACAACAAAAAGAAGCAATTTTTGTAATAGCATTGCTGAAGTGTGCTAGTCTGTGCCTCAGGATGTAGTGGGGGCTGAAAGCCTGTGTGAGGAACACATGAATTCTGAGGTTAATGGATGGGCAAATTGCAGGGGAATCTGATGGCTGACATCAAAGGCTTGTGGGGATCATCCTTGCTTGCTATTTTTGGTCCTTGCTGTTGGTGTGAGATCCTGATTCCAGTTCTATGTGGTCTGTCTTGCCCTGTGAGTAACTTCAGTTTGTAACCTGGGCATAAAAGTGAAGTGGGTTAAAATGGTCATGGCCTGTGTGTTCCCAACACTGGAGGGTTGGGGCTGGGTGGGTTCCTGTGCCCCTCCCTGTGCATAAGGGGACAGGTAGGAGTGCAGGAGTCTGCTGCAAGTGACTTTTTGGAAGCTGTTGACACTTGGAAATTGTAGCACAGTTGTTAGTTTATTATGAGTGCATGGAGCTTAATTAGTCTGTATTGGGTGCTTTCCATCAGTGGTATTTCTGAAGTGTTCAACAGCCCAAGGAGAAGCAACTGGTAAAATGTCATTGTACCTCTTTTTAAAGCAGAAGTTGATCCTGGTGACATTCAGCACCTCAAATGAAATACAATTAAAAGATGAGGTTAAGTTTTTCTTCACAAAGCCATGGGGGAACATTGCCTTTAGTACAGGAATGAGTTCACAGTAGTTACTGGGTGAAAAATTCCTACAGTGATTATCCTCTTTCCTGTATCCTTGTTTTTCACATACTTGGCTGGGAGAAGGGTGGCATTAGGCGCTGAAAATGGGTGGGGAAGGGTTTTTGGTGAGGAGGTGCTGCTCCCCTTTCCCTCCTGCTTCAACAGGGAGATGTTACCCCCTTCAGTGCAGTGTACACTTGGTTATTGATGGAAACAGTATTAAAACAACGATCAAAGGCATTTTGTAAGCAGTGAGGGTTTCTGAGGGAAGGATTCCTTCAGTCACCAGCATATCTGTGTGAAACTGCTGGATGGTTAGTGCTTTGTACTTGCAGGAACTAATGTTTGTGTCAGGCCTGTGTGCTCGAGAGAGAGAAAAGGGGATTTTAAGGATTTCTCCCCTGTAAATAACATAAAGAATATATAATGCTCATGTTTAGATGGCAGAAGGAGAAAGGAAAATGCTTGTGTGTGTACACAAGTGCATGTGAGTAAAAGCTCTTTTGACCTTAAAATACTGAAGGTCAACACCTTTCCTCCAAAGGAAGGGAGATCTGAATATAGCTGTGGCTCTTCTCTGTGAAAGCTGATGGATGGATTTATATTGTGCAATTTCAAATTGTTGTGCTGAAATAGAGTTTGAGCACTTAGTGGTGATTCAAGAGGGTGGGAGTGTGGTGTTTGTCCGCTGACTTGCTGAACTTTAAAAGCTATGCAGACTCAAACCTAAACCAAATCTGTGTTTAAAATAATAAGAAAGAGGAATCAACTTGGGTCTTTTGAGGAAAAGATTTCAGTGTTTGAACTGTCTCATTTGAGATATCCCTTCCTACCCGTTCCAAATCTTAATTGTAGACAAATGTTCAGCTTGACCACACACAGCACATGAGGTGGGTTGTGCTGAACCTGTCCACACTCGTGTGGTGGCCTCAGCTGTAAACTGAAGGAAGCTCATGAGCTCTTCTCTCCTGAGACTGTTAACAGTGGCTTTTTGCATATTCCCTTGGGAAAGTGCTTTGGAACTTCTTATGGTGCTCAGTGCTTGGAAAAAGTAGTAACTTGACCCCAGTGCTGAAGAGCAGAGGTGTAAGGAATTCATGCAGCAAATCTGTGACTGAAAGTATTTTCACATAACCGTTTTTGTCAAAAAGCTTGTTGTGAGACTGAGAAAATAGCCATCAGAAAAATGCTTACACATTCTCAGCCTGGGTATTGCCGGCTGGTGTGTTGGAATCGCTGGTGGATATGGTGGTGGAGGGATGTGGGAGGTGATCCAAGTCCTGTCCTCTGTGTGACTGAACAAAAAGCCAAACCACTGTCCCTGTTGTGTTGAAGTTAAAAAGCCTGGCCATGTATTGCTGTTGTACTTGCTGCCTTTCCAAACTTGTGGAGTTCAGGCACAATCAAACAGCTTGGGAAAGAGGCCACTGGAGTGAAAGTAAGCTGCTGTCCAGTTTTGTTAAGTGGTTTGTGTTTGCTTATTTGTTTGGGAAGGAGAAGAGCAAAAAGTTAAATGAGTGAGCTTAAATGGCAGAACTTACAGTTAAAGGACCTCCTTGAATCATTGTTTCAATTGACAGTGTAATCTTTGTCTAAACAAAATTATACTATGTGGGAAGTAGAACAACTTAAGCAGGATTGATGGAGGATGGAAACCACTGCTATGCTGAATGCTCTGTAGTCCAAATAAACCTTCTCCGGCCTTTGGCTTGCCAGCTTCTACTCATCTTAGGTTACTGTTAGGCAGAATGGAAAGAGGAATTGAAATATAAGCGTAGGGGTGGCCCGTGTAGACTTAGGAGCTGCTCATTTCTCCTGGGAGCCACAAATCAGGAATGTGTCTGTGTCGTCGGAAGCTCAAGATCCGTGAGGGAGCAAGTCCTGGCAGCTCTGGCTGAGCAGTGTGAGGGGGTGCTGCCTTATGGGCGAAGCAGACACTGTCCTTGAGCTGAGCTGCAGGAAAGCCTCTGTGTGAGCCAGCCCTTGGCTGGGACACTGGGTCAGTCCCCGAGCTGTGCCTGTCCGTGGGGGCTGCGGACATCAGGAGCGCTCCCACACTCCCGGCTCTGTCCCTCTCCGTGTGTTGGTGTTTGTGTGCAGCTCAGCTGCCCTTGGATCAGTGCTGGGAATGGGGCAGTTTTCTGTGCTGACTTGTGTGCTCTGCTCATCTCAGCTGCAGGAGTTCACCCACTTCAAAAGGCTGGGTAAATAAACCCGAACCCGTTTGGATTTGTTAGGGCAGCAATGTGTTACCCATTAACTGCTGCTCACAAGTGCAGCATCTCTGTTGGAATTTCTGAGTTAGATCTACTAAAGCTTCTCTCAATCATAATTAATAAAGGTGGTCAAAGACTGAGAGTGAAAACTAAACCATATTTAAGCTTCTTCAAACTTAATGAGTTGGAAAATAAAATAAAATTCAAATTCTCTCTGGTATGTGATGGAGAAGCTGCCCCCTGTTTCACTGGGTGGGCAGGGCATAGTCCAGTTTGTTTTGTCTTCTATGCTGACTCAGCCCTGGCTGGCAATGCCAGAACGTCATAGCTTTTCCTTTAGGAATTCGGGGAATTTCAGGCTAATGTTGCAAATGCCTCACTCGTGATTTCTAAAATAGCCTCAGTTCATGGCTTGGCTGGTTCCTCCCGTGCTGGGGCTGTGCCGGGGGAGTGAACAACGAGTGTGGTCACCTCATCTGCTGCAGACATGCAAGAAATCCCTGTGTTCAGTGCTGTGGGTCACTGTACCAAGTCCCAGGGTGAACCATGACTGGGGTTTGAGTGACCTCTGCTATGCTTCACTGGTAATTATTAACTTAATCCCTCAGCCAGCAAGCATGGCTGGGATTTAGCTCAAATCTCACATCTTCCAGAGTAAGGCATAGAACCACTCTTTTTCCTTAAAAAAAACCCCCCTTTTGTTATTTTAACAGCAAGAACATATATAGTATGTTTACCCCCAGCACAGTGAAGAGGTGCTTTATTGGCCCTTCACTACAGGCTTGGAGATCTCTTGCAGTAATTAGACAAAGTAAAGAAAGAGGCAGGGGTGAGGTACTGGTTTGTCAGCCCAGTGGCAGCTCAGCCTGACAGTTCTCAAACAGGCTGGTTTTTGGGCAGAGGAAATGTAGTAGACACTGGCTTTGTCTGTCCTGTATCATTCCATGTGGGAAATACCAGGTGAACAGACAGAGCTGGGAATTGGTGATTGATTTAAAGCAACACTCTTGGATTTGGCTTTGAAGTGGTTGGTGTTGGGCTGCAGGGAGAGGGTTGATGTAATTCCCTATGGAGTGGTGTCTGAGCCAGCTTTGGGGGCTCTCAGTGTTCTGTGGAAAAAGTGTCTGAGCACTGATGAAGCAAAGCTGATAAATAGTATTATTCCAAATCTTAAAACCACTGGATACCCACTAGGAGCAGACTACACCCGAATTTGATCTTACTTCTGGTATAACACTAATGTCTTACACCTTTTAGGACAAAATGAGAATTTCTGCAAGTTCATTGCTTGACAGTTTGAAAGAATAAGATTTGGATGTAAAATCCACCCAACATACAAATAAGCTGATGATGACAAGGCAAGAAGAAAAAGGTAAATGCAGTTTGAAGGTGCACAACAGAGATGGATTCCCCTGAAGTGTCCTTGATCATTTCTGATCTCCAGAGGTTCTTTCCAGCTTTTGGAAGGATAGTGCAATGATCCTACTCACCTTTCTTGAAGATACCTGGGATGTTTCCGTGCTTTTAGTCACCTGAAACCTCCTGAGGAGAGTAACCTGACAGTGATACTGTCCAGCTGCTCTGGATGTATTGCATCAGATGCTTTGGTCTTGTGTAGGTTCAATGTCCTTAAACAGGTGAAATTCAGGTGTTAAAACTTGAAATGTTGACTATAGCAAATTCCTTGCATTTTGCAAAGGTCCCTGGGGTGTTTGATGGGTGACAAAACAGCTCCTGCAAACTGCCCTGTCTTTGGGAAGTTAAACTGTACTGAGGAGTGACTGAGCTGTGCAGAGAGATCATTGCACAAGTGCAGGTGGAGGTGAAGTGTAGGATAAACAGCAATCTCTTGGTGACCATAAGTGTGTCAGGGAATATTTGGTGTGGCAGGTCCCAGCAAACAAACTTGTGCCTGTCACTCTTCCTGTTGGCCCTTGTTAGAGATGTTTGTCACAAGTCACTTCACAGTGCTAAGTGTTTGATGATAGTTTATGGAGTAACCAGGCAACATTTTAGAGACAAACACAAAATAAAAGTCGTGCTTCATCTCTGTAACCAAATCTCTTCCCGTGCTTATCAGTCCAGTAGGAAAAGAGGAAAGGAAAAAAAAGTGATTGGGAGTTTGGAATTGAAGATTGGCAGGTGGTCAGGCCACCTGTGTGCTTTCCATGTCACGGAGCATTTATGACCCAGCCCTGTGAGTGCTCTGGCAGCAGCAGAACCTGTGCTAGTGGAGAGGGCTCTTTCCCTCTTTCCCCAGGGCACTGACCCGTTTTCACAAAACTTGTCAGGAATTCAATTTTTAAATGTCCTTGAACAGACTGATATCTGAGCCTGTTCACCTACAGCAGAGGGCACATACACAGCAGCCCTTTGGAGCCTGCATCCACAACAAACAAGGCTGTCCACCAGGGAACAGGGCTGTTCCTGGGCTGTGCTCTGGGGCACCTGGGGGTGAAACATTATCTACAAATAAACAAGAACCCTCCGTTCCCCCTGCATGGAGCCTCTTTTTAGAAACCCAACTTTTTCTCCTATTTAAGAAATATCAAAAAACTTGCCTCCTCCACCCCCAAAAAAGCAGGAACTTTTATGGTTTTCTGCTCCAGAAATGGGGCTGGCACTTAATCGCTGCTCTGGAGAGGGAAAAGGAAAGGCTGTGCCAAAATGAACAATCCACAAGAATCATGTGCTTGGGGCAGGACAACCCTTGATGTACCTGCAAATAGAACCATTTTCCTGCTGGCTGGATGTGTGGTAACCCATAGCTTTTTTTCTGGGAAAGCAGGTTAAAGCTCTGTACTTCCATTTTCACTGCTTTGCTAGATTTAACCTTTTTACCACTTACTTATTACATGTTCTTATCTTAAATAATGGAGTTGTGAGACAGTCAGTGTTTGCATGAAAATTACTGTTTAAGAATTGTAATCAGAGATAGCTTAAAGCTGAAAGCAGGTTCTGTGAAATTCTTTTCATAGATTTACAACTTAAGTATTAAGTCAAAAAATGCCTTTCTAGTTGGGCCATCCACTGTGGGGGATAGCTCCAAATAGCTTCTTCTGTTCATTCTGAGTCAAATTGTGAGAGACAAAGGCAGATCTGGGCATTTGCAATACTTAAAATACCAATATAGTGAAGGGTAATTGGAGCAAGGCCAGTTGTAGAGGCTGTGTGTCAGTGTGCTTGTAAGGTCTGCTCTGTGATAAGGCTTCTGTGCTTGCAGTGTTGCTGCCTTTGAGTTTCAGTTTTCCGTGGGAAACTTGAAAAGATTCTCTGTTTAATTGTCTTATATCACTTTATAAGTTGCTAGAGTGTGACCAGAGTAGAACAAAATCATGCTTATAAGGAAAGCTGCCTTTAAAATACAGTGTTTTTTTTGTAGACAGACTATTGCTTTGAGCTACAACTTTTCACACCATCCTGCCTGAGCCAATTGCCCAACAAATGTTTGATGTACATCTGGAACTTTCCTTGGAGTCAACAGGGGTTTGTTAGGTAAAGTCTGGGGGGGGGCAATCTAGTTGGGTGAGAGAAGGGATGTGGAGTCAAATGCTTTGTATTCTGACAGTCAACACTTCATGCATCGTGTTATATTGTAGGATCTGTCTATTCTTATGGGGTTTCAAACAACATGGCAACCTTTTTGCAGTCAAGCGACAGGTTGGTTTGAGGAGCTGCTTACTGCTGTCCCCTGAGCATGTTCCTGTGGGGAGGCGAGAGCAGAGGAGGGAAAAATGGCTTTCAGAGCTGTAATTATTCCTGTCTTGTGTTCTGGTCATGCTCCTTGGCCTCCTCAGGGTGTTTGTTCCCTGCAGTGTGGGGTGGTGGGGTTTAACGTGGCTGCTGCTGCTCCATCGGTGGCTTTGGCTCCACAGCAGCTGATCCTCACCTTGGGTGAGGTCCTGCCTTTGGCTGGAGGTGAAAGGAGCAGGAGAGCAGAAGTGAAAGAAAGGCTTCAATCCCTGAGACATCCAGCTGGAGCTGTATATAAATATATTGTGTGATCCAGGGTAAGCTGATCTAATGAATAGCCACTTTTGTTTGATTAGATATTTTGATAGGGTTAGTTTTCTGCTGGGATTGGATCACTGTGGGTGACTACCAGTGCTGGCTTAAGGGAGGCCTGGGAATGTACACCAGGGCTGGAGGAGGTGGCACCTTCTGCTGGGCAGGGTTTGCAGCTCCCCTGGGCCAGGGAATGTGCCTTTCCCAGTGGCTTTGGGGTGCCCAGAGCGTTGGAAGCTGGTACAAGAGGTGGTTCTCATATTCTGTGTGCTAATTCCTGTGTTACAAACTGCACCAGGGAGCTGATGGGATTGAACACTAAATTTTGTTAGTGCCTCAGCTGCAGTGCATGTGCACAGTCAGCTGCTGGTTCCAAAGGAGGAATGGGATGGGACACTGGGCAGGGGAAGCTGAGACACCAGCAGCTGCTCCAGCTGAGTTACAGCAGTGGGGGAGCTCCAGCCTAAAGCCAGTGCCAGGTTGTATTGCCTTCATACTTCCAGATTCTTCCATTCCCAAGGACCTTTCAAAGCCTATTTCAGCAGCAGAAGATCAAATTTTGTTTTAATTCATAGACTTTCATAACTTTAACTTTTATTTTCAAGTTAGGGTTATTGAAGTAGACCTTCTCTGTGCAACTCAAATGTTTTGGTCTTCGGTGTAGTTTGAAGACCTTGGGATATATTTAAATCCAAGCTGCAGAAGTGAAGTGATAGATTCCAAAGGGGTTTTCCTGTTGGTTTGAAACCAAAGGGGTGTTTTATGATGTAGCTTGAATTAAAAGCTTGGTCCTATTATGTCATCCCCACTTAAAAATCCTTGTCCTTCTGCTTATATTCATCTGATTGGGTTGAGTTGCCTTTGATTGGTGAGCTGAGTTTAACTCACAAATCAGCCAAGCACTGGAGGCTGCTCAGGGGAGTTTGGTCTTTCTTCCTTACCCCAGATGACAAATCTGTCAAGAGCCACACGTGGGCTTGGTTCTTTCAAAGCCCAACTGGTGGAAATGTAGGTCCTGCCCAAGGAGTCTTGGGAAAGGGAACCAGCTGCTTGGAAATCAAGGCTACAGACACCTGGAGTTATTTGGGGGAAGAGGAAATCACAAGAAACCAACCACAAATAACCCTTCCATTTAGTAATTTTGTGGGTGTTCTTCAGAATGAGTGTGGGGAGATCAGTTTTTTGTTGGGATGAAAGGCATCTGGCATTTGGCAGCACACAGAGCACCATCCCGAGCCTTCACGCTGTAGTTTTTGTTAGTGGTCAGTGCTGGATGCTGGAACTGCCCATCAGAAGGCAAAACTTGAATCTTGCTGTTGTCTCGCTTCCACTTTCGTAGTTTGTGATGGTCAGAGTCCAGATGGACCCAGAAAAATGGATTTGGGGCAACATATTTAAGTTCAGATTAATTTGCTTTATAAGGTCTGGATCAATTCAGGCTCCTGGACAGAGAAAATGAAAAAGCTCAGCTGCACTTGCTGGAGTTTCTGGCAGTGAGAAATACATATAGATGTCTGGACTTGTAGACTTTGTGTAGGACTGATTGGGTAAGAAGACTCATTTATCCAGTGTGCAGTGCATGCTGTGGCACAGTAGCATTGCATGGTAAATGGACAGGTAAAATATGATACAAAGCACAGACAAACACACATTGTCTTCAACTAACCTACTTCAAACTTCAAGGCAAATGTTACCTGTGTTCTTGAGTGTTTCAGAAGTGCTAAACTGAAGAGCTCTGGTTTGGAGGATTCTGTTTTTTGATGCAGTGGCTGAGGTACAGTGACAAAATTGGAGTGACGTTATCCCTGGGGAGTAAACAGGCAAAAATCAAGTTGTCACTTTAAAAAATGCCTCAATAAACACTAAAGCTGGGAAATATTAACTTTAAATTCTACTCATGGTAGCAACCTGGCATCCATTCAGCAGTTGCTTCTGGAAGAACAAATGGTTTGTGCTGTCCTGCGTCACCTTGATTTTTGCTGGCGTGTGGAGTGGTTGGGAAGTGCCTGAGTCACTCTGGTGCTCTGGGAGCAGGGCAGGGGCAGAGCTGTGCCTCTTCTGTCTGTGCTGACAACTGGGCATGCAGGACATCCAGCTGCTGCTGCACTTCTGGGCTTGCTCTGCTGCTGGTACCAAAAGGTTATTTTTGATAGGCCTTGCAAGTCCAGGTGCCAGGTATCAAAAGCAGAAGAACATAAACTTTATAGAGTGTCTCCTTAACATTTCTCTCATCATACTCCCACTGCTTTTGCCTACTGTCAGCTTTCATTTCTTGCAATCCCAGGCTTTCCCCCTATTTTTTTTGGTGTGTCTGTGCAGGAGCAGCTGAGGGAGCTGGGGGGGCTCAGCCTGGGGAAAAGGAGGCTCAGGGGGGACCTTCTGGCTCTGCGACCCCCTGACAGGAGGGGGGAGCTGGGGGGGGTCGGGCTCTGCTCCCAGGGAACAAGGGACAGGAGGAGAGGGAACGGCCTCAGGCTGTGCCAGGGGAGGCTCAGGTTGGACATGAGGAGGAATTTGTCCCTGGAAAGGGTGGTCAGGCCTTGGCAGGGGCTGCCCAGGGAGGTTTGGAGTCCCCAGCCCTGGAGGTGTCCAAGGAAGGCCTGGATGTGGCACTGAGTGCTCTGGGCTGGGGGACAAGGTGGGGATGGGGCACAGGGGGGACTTGATGATCCTGGAGGTCTTTTCCAACCTTTATGACTCTGTGATTCTATATATTTTTTTAGATGCTACCTCTCTAAAGTTGAAATTCAGCTTCAGTACTTAGTTACACCACGAACTCAGCTCACCCCATGGGGAGGGTGACTGGTTTCATACAGTCTGGAAAACTGGCAGGGACTCTGTGTAGTCCTGAGCCTTACACATGAGCAAAACAAAGCTTGGTTTTATTTATTATAATGTAATTCATTACAAATTACCAGTCAGAACAGAAAATGTGTTTGAAGTTCTGAGCTTGCAGGAGACAATTGTGTTTTCTTCGAGCTGGTGAGAAACAGCTGAAGTGTAAAAACAAGATCTTTGTGATGCAGATTTATGACAAAGATGTTGAACTCATTGAAAACCTGGCTCAAATAGGGCAGAAAACACCTTTAACTGAAATGCTTCCCTTACTGCAGGTGTATTTGAATGCTTTGACTATATAATTTTTAATATAGAGTGTGTGGTACTGAAATATATTCTGGAAAGGTCTTGTAATTCTGAAATGCCCCTTGCAGGGTATCACTGCCCTCCAGGCAGTTCTCAAAGGTCGGGAGCACAGCAGTGGGTGTCACAGAAGTGCTGAGCCACTGCTGCAGCACTGGGCTCTGTGTTTCCCTGGGTGTCCTTTGGACAAGGCTTTCGTGAATAAGCTAAATTGTGGAGGCACTTCAGGCCTGCATGTTAATGTAAAAAAGAAAACAAAAAGCTGTAGAGTAAAGCACTTGTTTGCTGGGGATGTTCTTTCCAAGTGTCTGGTTGCCAGTGTTGTGTGCTTGAAGCTGTTTTTCTTCGCAGTGAAGGATTTAAATTCTTTGTGCATACGGAATAAGAAATGTTAGGTCAGCTTTATCTCAAAACATAGTTAAAAAGATTGCAGTGGATTATTATTAATTTTAACCAAAATTTTGAATTTTTTTTATCTGAAATGGCAGGACTTGAGCCAGCTTTATCTGAAAATATAATTAGAAATATTACAGTGGGTTATTATTAAATTTAACCAAATTTTAACTTTATTATCTGAAATGGCAGGACTTGTAGGAACGTCTGTGCTGTTGTTTGGGGGTTGTGTGTGAGAACTGGGACATTATTAAAATTGCTTTAGAGTGTCCTTAGAATTCTTAAACTGAAAAGATGAATTTTAAAAACATTCATTTAAAAGAAACTGTATTGTAAATTACAGGGCAGTATAAACAAAAACCTATAACCATGTTTGTTCTTGTTTTGCAGACCGTGAGGACCAATCAATTCTCTGCACGTAAGTGGCCACTTTTCATTTGGGCATTTTTGGGAATCTCTGCTGAAAGGGGTCTTTGATATATCTGTGGTTGTCAAAGCTTGGTCTTTAACCCTGACAGGCAGTGGGTGATGATTAAAGATGTCACATGAAGTGATATTTAATATGGGGGTATAGTCTTTTAATATTGTACTTCACCTTATTGCAAGTTTTCTAGGCATGTGCTATTTAAGAAATGCAGTTTAAAAATGTCAGTAAGAGATCTGAGTCTGAACCACACAGCTTGAAGTTGGCCCCTCTGAAATGCTGAACTGTGACTGCTCAGGGAGATAAAGCCTGAGGGAGACAGGATCCAAAAGTGGGTCTGGAGACCAACAGCTTCCTTTGGATCTGCTGCAGACAGGGGGTCTTGGAAGAAAGTTGACACTAAGGTTCTCTTTTACCTGAACTTGTCTCACCCAGGAGCAAACTTTCCTGAGATTCAAATCTCAAATTTCCCTGGGATTTGGAACTGCAGTGGTTGGGAAGCCAGAATACAAATGCATTTCCAGGGTTATGACAGTCTTGAGCTGATCTGTAGGAAATAGGAAAGATGGGGGAAGAGGGAGAGAGATCAAACAGAAGATCATCAGCACCCATGGATTCAGTGATGTCCCATTGGTCCTTCTTCACCCTGGGCTTGGAGATGGGGATCCCACGCTTGCTCTTCTGGAGTTACCACCTTTATCTAGTCCAATTTCTGGGTATCCATGGGGTGGTCACAGATGTCCCCAGAACTTGGGTTGCCATGTCTGTCAGCAGTTCTTCCTTTCCCACAGTTTGCCACAGTGGGAATTTTTGTCTGGGTGGATTAACCAGGATGTGCTGACCAAAGCTACCCTCAGCCAGGCCTGGAATTAGTGTGTCTCTGTTGTAAATGTTTCTCTTCTGTGCTTATCTCAAGTTCCCACTGTGGTGGCTGAGCTGCTGGCAGGTCCCTTCTGTGGCTTTGACAGTGTTTTAGACAGGCAGCTGTGTTCTCCAAGTCCTTCCAGCAGGTACAGTGCCCTCTGTGCCCTCTGCCTGGGGAGTGTGATCCCCTGGCCCTGCTGTGTGCCAGCACATCCTTTGGAAATGGCTTCCTGAGGGAGCTCAGTGGTGCATCAATTGCTGCAAGGAGTCCTGGGTTCAGTTTCCTTCTTTACATGAAGGGATTCAATCTCTTATCTTCTGCTTCCTGCAGAAGTGTCTTAACTATCAGTCTGTACAAGACTGAAGGTGGATCCTTTCAAGCTTTGCACTGTGGATACTATAAATACAAGATTCTCAGGGCCAAGGACACAGGAGCAAACACAGTTCTGTAGTTAAGATAAAAGTTGATCCAGTTAACACAGGCTTGTCTAGATCTGCTCTTAGTAGGACTCCTCTTTTCCTGGGATGACTATTCCATGTGCAATGTACAAAGCAGCCCTCAAAGCAGGGATGGGATCCCAGGGTGAGAAGAAATGCTTTGTTCTCGTGTGTTTGTGGATGCTTTGACAGTCTGTGCTTGCCCCAGGTGAATTTTTTTGAAGTAGCTTTGTTTTGTGTCTGTGCATGAACCTTTCCCTCCTTTGCATGGTCAGCCGAGCCCATGAAGGTTGGAATGACAGTGCTGCAGGATTTGGTGAATGATCTGTTGAAAGACTGGAAAGCCTCTAAGCTCTCTTGCCTTCATTTTTTTACTACCTCACCTCTGAGGTTACCATAAGCTTTTGATCCTTCTGTGCTGAACAGATAATGGACCCCTGTTGTCACAGTCCAGCAGGGAATTTGTGGATCTTCTGCTGGGTTCCACATCTTGGCTGGGCTTGCTTTGCAGAGCAGCTTGAGTCCATGTTGTGGGAGGTGAGGATGGACACAGATCCTTACAGCCAGACCTCAGGAGGACGTGATCACATCCAGTGTGGAAGCCTGGAGCTGCTGGGGACTGCTCTGAGTGCATCCCAATATTAAGGCCCTCAGAGATGGCCTTGAGGACACTTCTCCTGTTGGACATAGGAAATGCTTGGTGACAAATCTACTCCATGTAAAATTCCAGAATCTGGTGCTAAGAAGTTTCATCACTGCCTTGGAAGGATATCACAGACCTGGGTACTGAAAGCATTAGTCCCATGACATGAGATGAGTTTCACCATCTTTAAATCAGTGCCTTGGTTGTATCAGTCTTAAAGGCTCCACATAACAGAAGTGTGGCAGAATCTTAATAAATCTGAGTTTCTGAGCACAGATTCCAGGTTCTGTTGGCTGTCCTGCAGCTTTACCTGGTGTTTCTTGCTGAAGTACTTACACAGCAGCATAAATTGAAAAGACCAATGTCAGTGAACGCAGTTCACAAGAAAATATGGATTTCCTCCGTAATGGGGCCACATCTGTGACCTCAGAATTACAAAGGGTAAGGCATTGTATGTCCAAACTGGATGTACAGGACTAAAGAACGTCCAGTGTGGGTCTTACCCTGTCGTAATGGGAAGACACATGAGGTGATGGATGATGGGATCCAAGGTGTTTCTGTCATCTTGGAGTTGTACACCAGAGTTCCACCATAGCCCAGGAGACCTTGCACACACTGTCTGATGAGCAACACCATTTACATGCTGAGTACAAGAAGGATAGAAGAGGCTGCCAGGTTAATAAACACTTTCCTCTTAAAATAGGTTTCTCTTAGACTGCTTCCCAGCTCTGTGTTCAAGAGAAGTGCCATCAAACCCATTTGTACTCCCCTGCATGTCCCTTTGGAACAAATAAAGCCAGCTGTCTGCTGTGGCACTGTCCCAAACAGTGTTTCCCCTGGGGACTTCATGGGAGAGCCCTATTACTTTGCAGGTCTGCACTCTAGACTGATGTTTGGGGTGTTAAATCTGCTTTGTGAGTGGCACAAGGCCATGGCAGACTCTCTACCTCCAGGAGGAGGTCCCATGTTTTGACCAGGAATCCTGTTTCTCTGTTTTGACCTGGTGTCCAGGACTCCTGTTGCATTGCTGATTCTGGGGAAGAGGTAAACTCTGTGTTTCCCCTCATGCCACTGGTTTTACAGGTCTTAGGCTAAGGTAGGAATAAATAAGATGGAAGGAGTGTGTCTTAAGCACACTGGAGGTGGTTTCAGAAACTCCTTTGGCAGTTCATAAAAGGCTTCAGATGTCTTCTCATCCCAAACTTGCTGTCTCAGGACCTGGATCACCTGGTTGACCCTGATCTTTAGTAAAGCTGGATGTCCTCAGAGTACTTTTTAATTTCTCCAGCAGGAGTGGTTCAAACTAGTGGGAGTGAAAACACCCCTTTGCCTTGTGCACTGGGATGAGTGGACAGTTGTGGTGTGCCTGTCATTTCCCTGTCTCCAACTGCCTTGACCATAATTGTCTGGAGAGAAGTCTCTCCCACTGCTTGCTGAAGGTCCATCTGGGCAGCACCTTCACCTGTCTCCCCCTCCCTCTACTTGACGAAGTTTCCTGGGTTTTTACCTTCCATGGCCTTTAGAGGAGGGGCCAGATCAGTTCTCCAGTGAGAGTGTTTGAACACCACCTTCCCAGGTCTCTGGATCCAGCCCCCTTTTCTTCTTGGCAGCCAGGAGTGCTGCTGCTGAGGGTGCTCTCAGTGTAGGATTGGTGCTGTGTCGGACCTTTGGGTTCTCCACGTGCCTTCCTTTGGTTCCAGCTTGGGGAATGTCCAATCCATTCTTACCTTTGAAAACCTTTAAACTCTCTTACCTTCAATTTTGTTATTGCCTAACCTGCAAGATAACTGTGAACTTTTGGTCCTTCTGAACTCACTAGACAACTGAATCCTGATTTATGTCTGGTACATACGATGTTTTCTTATCCTAGGTGTGAAAATGCAATTAAATCTGGGGTTGGGGCAGATTCATTGTCTTGACAGATCATTGTCTGTCCAGATCTTTAAGAAATACCAGCCTGTTTACCCCAAAGGGCCTGCACTTACCTTTCTTCAGTCTAGTAAATATTAGCTCTGTGAAGAAGGTGTGTGCAGGTGGATCTTTCTGAGGAATTCAGTTTGCTCAGAGTTATCTTATTTTTTTTCTCACCAAGAGAGCTGTGCTGAAGAATAACCTGTATTTCACTGAGGTGCTGCAGATACAGGATTCCACTGTTGGAGTGGGCTGCCCTTGGGGGATGGTTCTCCAAGCATGTCTCTCATCACATCTCATTGCTTTGAAGGCAGTGGGTTTACCTGGAGGTTTCCTGTCTCACCTGCTGATGTTCCATGAAGAGTTTTGCATGAACTGGTGGTCTTAAAGTTAGTAANTACACACGATGTTTTCTTATCCTAGGTGTGAAAATGCAATTAAATCTGGGGTTGAGGCAGATTCATTGCCTTGACCTGTCCAGATCTTTAAGAAATACCAGCCTGTTTACCCCAAAGGGCCTGCACTTACCTTTCTTCAGTCTAGTAAATATTAGCTCTGTGAAGAAGCTGTGTGCAGGTGGATCTTTCTGAGGAATACAGTTTGCTCAGAGTTATCTTATTTTTTTTCTCACCAAGAGAGCTGTGCTGAAGAATAACCTGTATTTCACTGAGGTGCTGCAGATACAGGATTCCTCTTAATGCACTGTTGGAGTGGGCGTTGTGCGGGGGATGGTTCTCCAGGCATGTCTCTCATCACATCTCATTGCTTTGAAGGCAGTGGGTTTACCTGGAGGTTTCCTGTCTCACCTGCTGATGTTCCATGAAGAGTTTTGCATGAACTGGTGGTCTTAAAGTTAGTAATATTTTCTCAAAGTCAAACATACCAGGAAGGAAAAAGCCCCCACTGTGTTCTCTGGCTGCTCATCTGAGCAGAACACCCTGTCCTGACGTGGAGGGTGGTTCTCCAGGAGGGCAGTGCTGGGATTGCCAGCTGATGGTTGTGCTGAGCTCTCCAATCCACTCCTGATGACAGATGATTCCTGCTCTTGCTGCAGACATGAGGTGTCTCTGAACACAAAATAGTGAGCTGTGCACCTCTCTTAGTTGCCTTCTGTTCTCTTCCCTTTCCGCTTCCCACCTTTTAGGGAGCCAAATATAGACAATTGTGTTGTTGCAGAGAGTGCCATGGTCTCTGTTTCATTGTGGCACCTCCTTCCCCATCTGTTTGTGTAACTTGGTGAGTACCTGAGTACTCCAGGGTTGGAGTTTGTAGGAGAAAAATCTTGTTGAAATTACTTATTATTGAAAGGCATTTTTCAGAGTGAACCAAAAGTCCTTCTCCCACATCCAGAAGGACTCTGCTGCTCCATGGCATCACCCTGATTTCCTCAGGTAGTGATGGGATTTCTTCTGTGGCCTTTGGCATTTCACCAACTGAAAACCCCAAATATGTGCAGAGGCACACACCCCTACAGCTCCTGGATCCACTGGACAATCTATCACATGGGTGAAAGCCAGATTATTGCCTGGCTAATGATGAGATGGGAGGAGCTGAACAAACAGTAATGGTGGGAATTTCTGTTCAGCTTTGAAGTTGGATGGTTTAATCTTGGGCTTTAACCACTAACAGATGGTTAGAAAGGTTGCTGGAGCTCTCTTCTGCTTTGTAGTTTAGTTCATCAAGCTTTTCAATGAAAAGCAAACGAGCAGCCCTTAAAAACAGCACTTTTCTGGGAAGGTGGACTTAACCAGCTTCCTTCTCATCACTCCCCCTTGATTGGAGTGTAAATGGAAGTTGATTTTGGATCTTGTGTTCTTAGTTTGCTGAAAAGAAAGGACAATACATGTAGTTCCAGTAACTTTGTGTTCCTGAGAGCTTATAAGTAATATATTATGTTATATTTTATATATATATATAAAAAATGAAGTAGCTTTCAGCCTGTGTTAGCCTGGCATCTGTAAGTGATGCATTACAGAAAATGGTGCCAACATTGCAGTGTGCACATGTCTTCCTGCACATTTTCCCATTTTTGTGGGATGTGAAGCTGTACTGGAGAGACTTTGAGGCTTTGTTTTCTTGGAGAAGCTGCAACTGCTGATGTTTTGCAAAGTTTTGGTGTTTCTCTCTGTTATTGCTGCCTGTTAGTGCTCACTGGCCAATCCAGGCTGCTCGAGACTGATGACCAAGATGAAGAAATTTGTTTTGTGGTAACTAAGAACCTGAGAAATATTCCAACCTCCCCTGGCTTCGGGTGACTCTTGGGAAGTCAGGTGTGAAAATTTGCTGCTCTGCACTTTTTACAGTTAGTGTGTTTCTGAAGTGGAGGATCTTACCACAGACTTCTGGTATTCTCAGAAGTGGGCCTGGGCTTGATAAATAGGCATTTAGCAGATGCTTGCAGCCCTACAAGGATATCTAATCTGAATTGGCCTCTGTAGGAGTGGTGGGGTGTGGAGGGAATAGAGGCTGCTTATTACAGGACAACAGCAGCAAATACCAAGCATTTTTGTATACAACCTCTGGCTGGAGTCCAGCTTGTAACATTCCCTAGGCAAGTGGTGCTGAGATGATGAGAAGCATCAAGAGGGAAAGGAAGCAGCTCTGAAGCAGCCACGTAAATAGCAAAGCCAATTAATGACTCTTCTCCAGACTATCAGTTATACCTCTTGCAGAAAATAAGGCAGGTGATTAAAACACCTTTTTAATTACAGGTCTTGCCTGTAAATATCTGTTAATTTGTAACTGGCAGATGATCTGCTCAGTTGTGTCTGAGAATAAGTGTCTCTTCTGTTTTTCCCAACTGCTGTTGTGAGAGGGACAAAAGCCCATTGTTGGGGCTCTTACATACGCAGTTACTTTCTCCTACAGACAATTTAAGTGCATATTTCCATGGTTTGGGGCCTTGGGTAAGTAAGTGGCTGCTTTAAATGGAAGCTGTGAGTGGCAGGCTGGGTTCTTGTGTCCTGGGAATTTGGCACTGAGAATTTGCTCAGGTGTCACGGGAGCGGTGCCGCTTCTTCACAGGAGGGCTTTTCTGCTTCCAGATGAACTTCCCATCCCAGAGGTCGTTACTGATGGGGAAGGATAGAACTAGACTGAAACTCCTAGGGCAGGGAGAGGGTTTGAGTGAACCAGGCACCCAGCGTGTGAAATCTGGATTATTTGGGTTAGTTTTTCAGTAATTGAAATCACAGAGATGGTCTGTGGTGGGACAGATGGCACCAACTGCATCTGACCATCCTCCTGCATTCCACGTGCTTATCTTCACAAATACTGTCAGTCAGCAGCAGGCTGTGCACAGGTAGCAAGGCAAAGAAAAGCCTGTCTTTGAATTTCAAAGTTTGTTTGGAATCGTGTGGCTTTGTGTCCTCCTGTCCCATGTCACTCACAGCACTACACGTTGTACCTGCTGGGAAGCTCCTGCTCTGCCCATGGAATTGGTGGCTCTCTGAGTGGGGGTGGGATGAGTTCTGTGTGTGCAGTGGCACTTCAGTGAACAACTTCAGACTCGTTTGACTTCCCTAAAATCCCTCAACTCATTTGCCAGGTCAGGAGGAGATGTGGCATTGCTTGCCCTGCCGGGTGCTGTCGCTGTCACAAGGGGTGTAAACGCTTCAAACCCATTTGGCAATAAGAAAAGCAGCTGTTTCACTGCTGTTTTCCTTCAACAGCACTGTTTCCTCTTAGAATAGGTCTTTCCTGAACAGGTACTTGAGCTGTTTCTGGAATAATAACTGCCATTATAAGTGGGTCGTGTGGGAAGAGTGCACTGTTCTCCAGGAATTTGGAAGACGAGCTTCCGTTCCTGCTTCCTGCCTCTTTGCTTTATGAGTCGTGAGTCCTCTCCCACTATGTTTTGCCTGTTTTCCAGATGAGAATCTATTCAGCAGTGGAAGTGCCTTTCGTACAAAGATTTGGGCTCAAGTTGCTCAGGGAAAAAACTGCAGCTGGTTGAGTCAGTCACTAGTTTTTGGTAACCAAATTGCAGCTGGGATAAATTTGCCTGAAGACTTGGCTTTGCTGAAAATGACACTCCAGCTTTACATGCAATGAATTTAAAACCATGTTAAACTTTAAAGTGCTCATGCTGGCTAAGCTTTTCCTCTTTTAAATGTGCATGGAGCTGCTTCAAAGCAGGAGCTGCTCCAGGGAAAAGCATGACTTGAGATACTGCATAAATTTACCAGGACTGTCAGGCTCTCTTTGACCTGTCCCTGTTTCCAAGGAAGGGATCCCTCAGTTAATTGATGGAATAACCTTATACCTCCAACTGGAGGCTCTGGCTGAGGATGGTTTGCTGTTTTGGGAGCACTGTTTGGCACAGCCCATGGCTGGAGCTCAGAGAGTGTTTCAATTCAGTCTCATTTTTGATTCTACAAGTAGTGGAGCTGAGGCTGAAATGAAGAAGGTGAAATAATGACCCTGTTGAAATCATTAGCAGAGCTGCCACTGACTGAGGGAAGGCTGAGTCCTCAGCCCAGGGCTTTAGTTGTTTAATTTATGGTAACACATTGAGTTGTATTAAAATAAAGTTTTGAAAAAAATTAAGCTTTAGCTTTGTGATACCATCCCCTTTCCATAAATATGGTACCTGGTGTTACTGAGAGTTTACCTTTTTTGGGGAGGTTGATAAAGGTAGAAGATTTTAATTTATTTTTATAATCCATATGTTTGCACTCCTGGGAAAGAAGCAAAATATGCAGATGTCATTATTCCTATAAATGCAAAGGACTTTATCCTAAATCTTTTAATTCTTTTGTAGGATATGGCAGCAAAGCTATCTGACGCTGTGCTGCAGGAAATATTTGGCATATTTGTAAGCTCCAGGGAGCAGAACTGGGATGATAACATCCCTTAGTGTTGCTTTTGAATAAGAACTTGCTTAAGGACTTTCTCTAAAAAACTAGAGGCTTTTTAGCAGAAGGAATGCATTGCAAGGTTCTGCCTTTCCTGTGCTTGTGCAGCTTTACTGGTGTGTCCACAGGAGCCTCTTCCAAAACCCTGTGCTGCCTTTTCCCAAAGTCAACATCTGGGCTGCATTTATTGTACCAGCTTCTCCTCACTGCACATGTAGATTTTCCTCCTTTAAAAATTTAATAAACTTTTAAAAATATAAATAAAAATTAAATTTCAAATAGAAATATTTCGTCTCCTTCAAAATTTAATAAACTTTCTTCTTGTAATTTGACATTAAAGATTATTTCTCTAGTTTTAAAGGCACAACTAATAACGTGTTCCCAAGCTCTGCTGACAATAAGAACAAATTGTATTGTTTTAAAATGTAAATGTATATTTTGCTGTACTTCTTTTCTTACTTCTCTTACCTGCTGGAATAGTTTTAGCATTAGCATATTTTAATACACATCTAGAAACAGGCAAAGCTGCTTTTATTATTGCTTGTGGTCATGAATTATGTTAATGGCAACACTGCAGTAAAAGGGAAATGAGAAATAAAGACTTGAGAAGCAAGAATTGCCATCTGATGGTTTGGGGTGTGTTTTCTTCTTGCCAGTGTTCACATTTGTGTTGTATGTGGAGACTCTGGGCTGGGTAGAAATGGGATTTTTCATTAAGTCAGAGGGTGTTGTTCCACTTGTAGCGGTCCCAAAGTACAGCCAGTTTCTGTGCTGCATATTGGTGCTATCTTGGCAGAAAGGAAACCCAGTTATCCATTAGCAAACTCTGAGTAATCTCCTTTCCAACCAGCTTTTCAGGCAGCACCTTCAAAGTTTTTCCTTGCACTGAGCAAAGCCAGCCCGGCCGGCGAGTGTCACGGGAACTCCCCTCTCTGGCTCTGGAAAGCCTCGAGTGATTGAGTGCAGTGACCTCTGATCTTTCATATTCTCTGTTATTTTTCCATGTCTGGGAGGAAAAATGGAACCAAAGTGGTTTGAGGCTGATGTAGTTGTTTCTGAGGAGCAGATGCCACCAACAGAAGTGTTAACCCTTGGTTACCCCTCTCGTATTGGGGGCCACAGTCTGGTGTCTGAGAATATCCCACAATATCTTTGCAGAATTATTTGTCCAGTTTGTTCAGTTAAAGACTTCCTTCAGCAAAACCTGGGGGCTGCTGCTGTTCTTCAGGTCAGACAGAGGCTGTTTTACCTTGTGAGGAATTCAGTGAACTGCTGTGAATGAAAGAGTTGCTTCAGCCCCTGTCCCTTCTTGCTCGTGGATGGAGAAATGACCATCCTGCTGCCCCCGATCACCTCTGCTGGGGCCATTCTCCTGGGGGGTTTCCATGGTTTAAGTGTGTTGGAAGGTGAGAAGAAATGAGTGTTTGAGTCCATTCTCTTTGCAAATCTGGGGTGATATCAATATCCTTTCTGTAAGGACAGAGTTAAAATTTCAAGTTCTGTATCATCTCGTTTTTGCAGCGGTTGAGTGTAGTGTGAGGATGATGCTAAGCTCTTATCTGATCAAGAAGTGCAGGTCTGAAGGTACTAAATCCCAAAGGAAATGCAGATTAGCTACAAAACTGGGGTGTACAGCATCCTGGAGGAAGGTATTTATGAAGACTGCAAAAGAATGTGCTTTAATTCCCCTGGTAAATGAAGATTTCCATTCTAAGCAGCTTAGTGGAGAAATACCCAAGCACAGAGAATGTGTGCTTGTCATTCTTACAAAGGGGTTGGCTTCCAAACTGTTAATTTCTGAACAACTCCTGAATGACAGGAGTGCTTTCACTCTTTCCATGCAAATCCCCATAATAAGATCCTTTTTAGCTTCCCACACCTCAGAGCTGCTCGTGGCAGTCGCTGTCTCCCTGGAAATGGCATCTTTCCCCCATGGTTTGCAGCCTTTGACTCATGCCTAAGTCAGGCCTGAACCCCTTTGGGCTGTGGATTTGTCTGAAGACCAGACCTTAGGTTAAAAAGAACAAACCCAAACTGTCATTTTTAGGGCTGTAGTAACATGATTTGTGATGGCAGGGATGTGAACTTGGTCACATTATCACAATTCTCATGTAAACCTCATGATAAATTCTGTCTAAGCATATTCTGTCTTCAGTCCACCTCTGGCTTAACAATGAGATGTGTATTTGCTGTCCTTGTTATCTGTGAACTCTCCCACTCTGCACTGATAAGCTCATTTCTTAATGAATTCATGTAGCCCTGTGGCCTTAAATATATTTTTAACCTTGTGAAGAGTCTGAGTGGAAAGAATCTGCTTGTTTAAAGTGTATCTTACTGCACTGAAGGTACTGAGTGTTTCCATCAACTTGGTAATTCCCAAACCCTATCCTGGAATATAAAATATAATAAAATTATGCTAGATATAAGTGTGTATATATGTCACAATTTAAAAATATAAATGTAACTGCACCCTGAAAAATTGTGTCTACAGCGGTCAAGGCAGGGGACAAGTGTGTCATGTTACTTGGGGTAGCAGAGGAGTTCAGGCATAAAGCCAAAAGCTCTTAATCAAACTGATGGTCCACGTTGTATCAACATCTTGATGCTACAGAAATCTTTAGGGTGTAGAAAATATTTTAAACAAATACCTTGCAGGATTTGTTTAAAATCCCTGCAGCTTCAGTTTGGTTTTAGGTGGTTAGTGAAGGTCTGTTGCATAGTTAAAGCCATAAATGGAATGAACTGAGGCTGCTGTAAACAAAGGGTTGAGAAGTTGTTGAAAATGAATTTTGAGGGAAATGTCTGAAATGTTTTGCAGGGGTGAATCTGGTGCCGGGAAGACTGAGAACACTAAGAAGGTCATTCAGTACCTTGCTCATGTTGCTTCCTCCCATAAAGGAAGAAAGGACCATAATATTCCTGTAAGTTGGGATATTTTCTCTATTTTTCTATTGCTTTTTTTGAAAACTACTGTCTTTGCATTAAAAAAACATGATTTTTTTATTAAAGATTAGCTGTAATATATAATCCATGTAATTTTGTCTCAACCATTATTTTCTCTTTAGCAGTAGCTGAAATGAACAGTTACATTAAAATTTCCAGTCCATGTCAGCTGTTAAATTTATGTTGTAAAATTAAAGGCTTTAGGCAAATGGTAGTAAAGCCTTCTGATGTAGCAAAGCCCAGTTTTCCAAGAATTCAATTAAACTTGGGCAGTTCTTAGTGAATTTAGTTCCCACTGGATGGAGTTTTTGCTACAGTTATGAACAAACTTTTTGTTCTTTGAAAAATTAACTTGTAAATGGGAGAAATTAACTTGCAAATGGGAAAAATCATCAAGCATAAAAACTGCTATATCTAGAAGTCAGCATCTAATAATAAGCTCAGATTTTATTACACTACAAATAGAGAGTATACACTTTTATGTCAGAGAATATTGAATTTTTCAGTAGCTTGAAACCAACTCTGATTTATGTAGAACTTTCTTCAGTTTTCTGCCAGGCTTCAATGTTTGCACTGAATTTTTAGTAATTCTTTGCTTTATAGGAATATGAATGGGTTTGAATATCTGTTGTTATGAGCACATGGATCTCTTTGCAGTGAAGTCCTAATTCAGCTTTGCTACAAGCAAACAGCTTGATGGAATCAGTGCTGGTTTTCCAGCAGTAATGCAGGTGTCTGTGGTGGGTGGAACCTTCAAACTCCATCATCTGACTTAGGGAATTGTAGAAAAGACCTTCAAAATCAAGTCCAACCTTTGACCAGTCACCACCATTCCCACTAAAGCAAATCCCCAAGTGCCACATCCACTCGTTTTCTGAGCCACCTCCAGGGCTGGGGGCTCCACCAGCTCCCTGGGCAACCCCTGCCAATGTTTGACCACCCTTTCAGTGGAGAAATTTTTCCAACATCCAGTCAGAACCTCCTCTGGCACAACTTGAGGCCATTTCCCCTTGTAGCTGCAACAACTTTTAATGCACAGCACTTAATGTTGAGACATTCTTGAATGTGTCAAGACTCAAAACTCCTGGAAGAACAGGAGATGACTTCTGAACAGTCTGTGGAGGGAAAAGAAAAAAAGGCAAGGATTTGAAGTGGGAGGGAAGGAAAGGTTGCAGGTGAATCTGGAGAACTCTCGTGAAGTGTGTGGGGAAACTTGAGTCTGTGCTTTAATCAAGAGCAAATAACATGGTCCTGTGCATTGATACTTGTTCAAACTGGTGCTGGTTTATCACACAGAAAAGATGAAAATTAGTCTTTCTAAGTATTTCCTGAGCAGTCTGAGTGTGCTGCAGTTGTGTGTGGGGGGTTACAGGCCTCACAAGGAGGTTCCTTAGGAGTGTTGGCAGCACTGGGTGTGTTCATGGCACTGTCAGGTGTGCTGGGAGGACACGTGGCTCTGGGGGACACTGTCTGGGACATCATCCATCAGAAGTTCTGTGTAGTGTTTGATTTATGAATATTCTTAGCTTTATCACTGCACAGCCTTGAACAAACCCAGTATTTTTTCAATTTCTGCTGGAGTAAAATTGCCAACAGGCTTTTGGAGAGAAGGGAATTGTGCACTTTTGTACCCAGTCCTTCTAAATATACTGTGGACAACTTGGAGTAGCTCAGGCTAGAAGACACTTCCCCAAGTCTCTTGTCCAGACACCTTTCAAAATGTGCCTTCCTTCAAAGTGAGGTTACATTGCTCAAGGCCTTGTAAAGCCCAATTTAGCTCATCTAAATCTTGAGGGATGGAGATCAAACAACTTCTCTGTGAGCCTGTTCTAGTGCTTTACCACCCAAAGGCCTGTTTGTACCCCAGTATCCCTGTGCTGTGCCACAAGTACCCCCTGAGAGATTTGTCATCATAGCAATCCCTGTGGCCACTCACTGGGTTTGGAGGCTCAAAATAATGTCCCTGAAAAGTCCACTTGGCTTCAAATGGAGCAAGTTTCCTCTGTTGTTTGTGTGGCTGCATAAATGGTATGAAGTGAAGGCACAGAAAAGATGGAAATGGGATGGAGAATGTCAAGGGGGATGAGCTGCCCTAAATCTCTGGTTAAACTGCAGCTTAATTTTCCACTGACCTGTGGGATCAGATGGGGTGGTGATGGTCATCTCAAAAAATGGATTTTATAATCAGCTGCTTCATAAACCATTGATGACTATCATGATGAAGGCCAGAAAAGTTCTTAAAATACAGTGAAACCACACAGAAAGAATAGGGTGGTGTCCTGAATAAAAGTCTGATACTTGGATTGTACACTTCATCAATGCAGTGAGCATTCAACTAAGTATATATCCATGAAAAATGCAGGATATTTGTGTAAGCAAACCACTTTTGAAAGTAGAAATTAATGTCCCTAGTTCTCTAGCAACTAGTTTTTATTTATATATTGCAAATAATGAATGTCTAACCTGCACAGCTCACACTGGAAAGTGTCAGAATAGGGGTTAGAGGTGCAGCCCTAATTTGTTCTGTGTGCATATTCATTAGAAAGCTGTAGAGGCTGGTGGTGATCCACAGTCCCATCTGTACAACTGTGCATTATCCCGTGCACAGGAAGATGCTAAACAGGCTTGTTAAATTAATCCATGACTGGCAGTCTGTGTGTACCCATCCTGTTACAGATAATTATCAGAGTCATGCATATTTCTGAGGCTGTTTGAATGCCACATTGATTAGGTTTTTTTAAAGCAGCAATTTGTATGCTAAATCTAGGGTTAAATTTGTTTTCCCTGGCAGTGCTGTAAAAGTCTTAACAAGCAAATGTAGCCCCAGTTTGACACCTGAGAGCAGCACTGATGTTCTGCCGTGTCACAGGTGCTCCCCAGGGACATTTTCCAGCTGGGATGGTGGGGGAATGCTCAGCCTTGTGTGAGGAGCATCCTTTGGGAGCTCTGCCCATCTCCTGGACAGCCTCATTCCTTGTCCATGAGACTTTTCTTTCCCAACAGCTCTTTGCAGGACTCTTCCAGCTGGAAACATAACCCTTGGAATGTCATTGCTGGTCAGGTGGGGAATCAAGCCAATAACACATGGTAGCCACAGAAGCTGGAATTAACAGTGCTGGACAGCCTTAAAACTGATATTCCTAATGTTTGAGTGTTGAATCTGTAGCCCCAGTGTCTCATTTCCTGCCTAATCCCAAGATGTTGTCCTGGGCACTGCTCTCGGAAGTGTAGGGAGGTGCTGCTGGTGCTAAAAATGTAGAGGAGAAACTTTAGTAGTTGTGGGATTTGGCAGGGTCAGGTGAGACTGCAGTAATTCCTGAAATTGGGAATAGGGGCCTGCCTTTCTAGAGCCAAGCAATGGAGGGGAGGGAGAAGTGCTTGGCAGTGAGTTCTGAACGTGAGCTTTTCTAGAGACTGAAGGTGGGGTGAAAGTAAACCTGAGTTCTTGGCTGCTGTGTGCTTGGGACAGTCCCTGGTGGGTAGCAAGGGATGGAAGATGGAAGGTGTCTGTTGGAAATGACTGAAAGTTTCACATCCAGCAAATTTGAGTTCTGAAGAATTTGAGGGGTTGAGGTGGTAGCCAGTAAAGCTGAATTTTTGTCAGTAATGCTGAATGCTTTGCCTGCACCAAGGGAATTGTGTTTTATTCAGTTCTTAACGTGCCACATGTGGAGCAGCTTTGTAAAGACCAGCACTGAGCTTTAGCTGGGGCACCTCAGCCCAGGAGAGGAGAGAAAAAGGACATGTAATTGGTGAGCATGGGGAGAGGAGGGTCATGAGTCTCTCCAATCCAGAGGGATTTGGACACACTGGGCACAGGAAGAAGGGAGGAAAGAGGCTTCTAAACTTAGTTTTGTGGCTTATTGATCCCCTGTGTAATAAGAAAGGCAGGAATGAGAGAAAAGAGGAATAAAAGTGTGTTCATGCATGAATTAGTGTCGCTCTAATGTGGCCAAGAAGAGTCTAAATTCTGGGTTCTGCTTTAGTTTACAAACTTTGTGAGTTTGGATGGAGAGGGAAGTCAGTGCAAGATATAGAAAATAAAAATAGAAAAATTGCATATATGGTTTTTCAAGGGACTGCCATGACCTTGCATGTTGTGCAGGCTGGGTGAGTTTGGAGGATGCCCTTCTGCTGCTCCTCTGGGCTGTGGAGGTACCTGGGCCCTATTCATAGTCAAATACATGGACACAGCAGAAGTTTTCACTTGTGGGAGTGTGTGGAGTTATGTTCTATAAATAATTTCATCCATGTGCCAGTGCTGTCTGCAGTGCCAGTTGTCCTGGTTCTGTGTGCCCCTGGTGTGGATGAATGGAACCAGACTGCAGTTTGATTCATAGAATTATGGAATGGGTTGGGTTGGGAGGGACATTAAAACTCATCCTATTCCACCCCTGCCATGGGCAGGGACACCTTCCACCAGCCCAGGTTGCTCTAAGCCCCGTCCAACCTGGCCTTGGACACTTCCAGGGATCCAGGGGCAGCCACAGCTGCTCTGGCCAACCTGTGCCAGGGCCTCCCCACCCTCACAGGGAAGAATTCCGTCCTAATATTCAACCTATCCCTGCACTCTCTCGGTGGGAAGCCATTCCCTCTTGTCCTGTCACTGCAGGCCCTTGTCCAAAGTCCCTCTCCAGCTCTTCTGGAGCCCCTTTAGGTATTGGAAGTGGCTCTAAGTTCTCCCCAAAACCTTCCCACCCCAACTTGCCTCTGTTCACTAAAATCCAGCTTTCAGTTTGCTGCTATTTTAAACTTTAGAACTAATTGCTGGTGCTTTCAGGTTAATGATTCCTTCCAATGGCTGTGTTTGCCTTGGTAGCTGAAATGCTAAATTGTTTAATTTGTTTTATTAATTTCTAAAGAAACTGAATTAGTCTTGAAGGACAGAATCATGGGTAGGCTCACTGAGGCTGAAGCTCCCCTTAGTGGGAGTTTCCCAGGGGAACTTTAACTGCCCTAATTTAACCACAGAGAGTTAAATACGTGTCTGACTGTGCTCAGTTCTGTTTCTAGTGAGGACAGGAATGGACACCCCGAGAGTGCAGCTCATGTTCTCTGAAGATAAGCAAACAAAATGCTTCTGGGGCTCCTGGGTGTTTTGTGTGTTTCTTCACAGTATTTACCCCTGGGCTCCTGATATGAAGCTCAAGATGTATTAAACTTGCAGTCTGAGCCAGGGAAATAATAATGAAATTGAAAATTCCTGCAGAAACTGTGCAAATTTGTATTTTGAGGGCATTTTATTTTACTTTATTACATTCATGTTCCCTTTGCCCTTCTTGCTGGCAAAATTTGAAGGTCTTCCAGTTCCTTAAGGTTCTGCTCACGTGGAATTAACGAAAGGAACAAAGCTTTTGTCTTGATTGTGGGCTTGCATTTCTTAAATGTGCAAAACCAACCCCCAGACTCTTTAAGTGTTGCTTCCCTCTCTGTTCTCTCATAACTCTGTGATTGTTGAAGGATAATGTTCATCTCATCCATACAAACCACCTCCCAGTGCCCAGGGCTGAGCAGAAAGCGACTTAGTGCTGAGCTTAATCTTTTTGCTGTTGTTTGGCAGGACTGGAAAGCTGTGCCCAAGTAATGAAACTCTTGCCCTTTTCCTTGCCTCTCAAGGGGCATCTGTTGTCTTGGGTTTTATCTGGAATTAGTCCTTTGCATAAACACAGGTCTCAGTATTTTGAGCATGCCAATAACTTCTTTTCTGAGCTGAATTTGAAGGGTTTCTGTGAAGTGAGTGTTCAGTTAAACTAAACCTCTGACAGTGATGATGTGGGATGTGACAGCTGGAATTCCATGCTAACTTATCATTTGTTTGTTTGCAATGAACAGCCCGAATCACCCAAACCCGTGAAACACCAGGCAAGTGGTTTTTTTTAATGCTTTTAAAGTTATGTAGGAGAACTGATGTGTATTCTTCTATTTGCATTTATGATGTGGGAAGCCTTGGAGTGGTGTACAGATAATAGTGAATTTAGTAAGTATTTAACTGGCTTTGGGAGAGTGGCCTAGTGAGCAGCTTATGAGTTTCTCAGCATTGCAAAGGACTTGTCACCACTTTAAAGTGGTGTTACCCTGTCCTGAAGTGACAGGCTCTCTCTAACCACCCTTCTCCAAAATACTGTGTGTGTACTGGGTAGTGTGCTGCTGAGAGAGTGCAGAACACTTTTTAAATATTAAACAAAGTGGTAAATAAGAGATGCATTAATGGAAACTACAAAATCCTTTTGATTAACATACTGTTTTGTCTGCATATTTTTATAGTGTTGCAGATAACTTGATAAAGACTTTGATCTCAAGTGTCAAAGGCTTGGCATAACGAACATCTTCTGAAATCAAGTGTTTCCCTGACTTTCTAGTACAAGTGGTGTGAGCAGTGTGGGATCTGAATTAATGTTTCCTCATTTGAGCTTCAGCTGCTCTTACTGCTCATGTTGGCTGGTCTTTAAAAAAAAAGAGGTCTGCCTCTGTGCTGGGGCAGCAGCACTCAGTCTGTTCTTTCCCACCTCCCTGTGTAAGAGCTTTAGTACTTCCAGTGCTCTGGAATTTACCTGAGAAGGAGCTTAAAGAGGAGAGTTAGGTGGTAGTTGAGGGCAAGACTGTGGAAAGAGAGAACCAGTTGCTGCCATGTGTTATGCAGGATAAATGCTCTGCTCTAACCTGAGCTGGTAAGTGATGCCTTTGTCCTGAGCACCAGCTTTTAAATAAAGAAAAACCTTTGGCAGGGTGTAACCAAGGCTTGGAAACTGAAGAAGCTGCCCTGAGTTAGTTTAGCTGGTTGTGTTCTTCCCTTACATTTGTGAGAGCTGACTAGTGCAACATAAACTGTAGTGGAAAGGGAAATAGTAAAGGAACTTTCAAGCAGGTCTGATATATTGGAAGCCAAAAGCAACCCCTGGACAGCTGTGATGCCTCTGGTAGTGTGTGTTAAAGCTTGTTAAACCTCTGTAACCCAATCATGTGCCTGAGCCCATGGTCTCATTTTCAGAATAAGTCACAGACATTCTTAGTATTTAACTTAATCTTCCCTCCTTGCAAACATCAGTCAAGTCTAAGGGTTTTTACTGAAATATTTCTCAGTTCCGAAAATAGATGGAGCGGTGTTTAGCTTTAACCCTCCCTTTGCTTCAAGTGTCATGGTTGACATGAACTGTTTGTTGGCAAACCCTTGAACTGTATCCGTGGAAAAATGCTAATCCAGAGCTGTTGATATTGCATAAACCGTGGAATCATTAACATCTCTGTTTCGGTGTCATTCTGAACTCCAGAGTGGATCCCTGTTGTATGTGAGTAGCATGTGGCCTCCCCTGCCTCCCCCAGGCTTCCACTGCAAGAGACTCACTGGGATGCTGGTTTTTCTGAAACTGAGACAACAACCTGTCCTTGTCTTCGTGTTGCCCTGCATGAACTATTGCATGAGCTCACTCTCCCCACAGTGCTGCCACACTGCTTTTTCCAAGGGCGGGTGAGGTGCCCACGCAGGAGATAAGCCCACAGGCCAAACTGGGACACTCCTTCCAAAACACTGAATGCTTCAAAAAGAGAGTTGTTTTGGGCTGTAAAGCTGTCCATCTAGACATGACAAGTGCCAAATCAGAAGCCTTTTTCCACAGTGTGAGGAGTTTCCCCACAGTGTGAGGTTTGCTTTGCTTGGTGATGGCTGTGAGGAGTTGGTGTGTGCAGCACCGAGCCTGCGAGCACAGCTCTTTCCCATGGTGTTCTCCCAGAGCTGAGGATCCAGCTGAGTGTTTCCATCAAATCCTCATTGTAAAAATGAGCTACTAAGACCCTACT
This sequence comes from Pachyramphus minor, assembly GCA_013397135.1. Classification (NCBI taxonomy): domain Eukaryota; kingdom Metazoa; phylum Chordata; class Aves; order Passeriformes; family Tyrannidae; genus Pachyramphus; species Pachyramphus minor. The sequence continues at coordinate 99,484 of VYXB01001119.1, forward strand.
GCCTTCACTTGGGGAATTTGAATAAATTCTGTGGAAGTTGCTCTGCACAGCCCCAATCCAGGCTGTGGCCTGTGGGTGCTTCCTGAGACACAGCGGTGCCCATGGACGAGTCAGTGTGGAATCAGTTCACATTTTGCAACCACAAAGAGTGCTTTATTCAGTCTACTTTGTGTTTGCACATTATTGCAGGCAAGTGTTTTAAAAGGCTTTACTCTCAACGTTCAAATGTAGAGAAATCTTATATTTTTAATATTGTTACAGCACAGGTTTTTGAACAGCTGCAAGAATGAGAATTTTACATCTACTGACCAATTTGTCTTTAAAAAAAAAGAGGTATTAATCAGTAGCAAGTTAGATTGCTTTCCAGTAAGAACAGGGTTGAATTGAACAACTCAAACCTGGATGAGGATATTACAGTGTCCCTGACACCGTGCAGAGGTGTCAGTGTGTGAGGTGCCAGCAGCGCGTGAACCTCCCTCCTGTGCCAAAGGAGCTGTTTTCCTTG
>VYXB01001119.1:100185-140781 GCA_013397135.1 Pachyramphus minor
AGCAGCGCGTGAACCTCCCTCCTGTCTCAAAGGAACTGTTTTCCTTGTCCCAAAAGATGATATATATATATATATATATATATATTCTTCCAGGCTAGCTGTAGAGTTGCCCTGTAAGCTGTGACACCCCTGCTGCCTTTCCTGTACACCCTGGGGTTTATCCCAGGCTGTGCACAGCAGGGTAAGGAGCTTCTCCCTTTTATCTTGGTGTGTTCACAGGAGCAGCGTGTTGGGAGGGGGAAGTGGGAGGAATGGTGAGAAAATTCCCACTCTCTGATGTGTTTACATGGAAAACTTGGAGAATATCACTTGCAGACAGCACAGAGTGGGTATAACAGAGATTTAGTTTTATTCCAGCTGTGGATTTTTTTCTGGTTTAAAAGTGCTCCTGAGAACAGTAACCTTGGCAGAGCTGACAGTGCACAGCCCTGCAGCCTCAGCAGTGTTTAGTGTGCCCTGGGCTCACACTCACATTTATTCCTTCTTCAGTTACTTCAGAATTCAGAGAATTTGTGGTCCCAAAGGGAGTACATGTGGAAGTAAGCAAGTATTGAGCAGATAGCTTCAGGTCATGTTAAAGAAGGAGCAGCCATTAATATCAAGGAGGGCTTGAAATACGTTTAAATGTACAAATAAAAGCCTCTTTTAGGTGTTAACTGGTGAATTTTTAGAATTCCTGTCTAAGAATTGACCTCACATGGAAGCCTTAAAGAGACTTAACGTTTCCTGTTCTTGATGCTCAGTCTGGGGCTTTTATTCATCAAGGCTATAAATAATTGGAAAAAGCAGGTTTATGAACACAAACATCGCATTGAGTCTACATTCCAGACAGCTTCACTTTCTTTTTTTTTTTGTATGTTTTTGTTTTGTTTTGTTTTAAATCATCCTTCAGAACAGGAAGACAGTATATTTTCCTGTGTACATTCATGCCTCCTGGGCTCTTGGAAGCAGCACAGACTTTTTTTTGTTCCCAGTCCTCCTCATGGACAGCAATTGTAAAAGCTGTTGTGCAATTTCCTTAAGATAAGCACTTTGATTTCTAAACCCATTGGCTTGAACTTACAGAAACATTTAAAAAAAGCATTAAACATACTGAGCAATGTTGGTTGGATTGAGCAATTTGAAAGTGATGTTTGTATTTGGGGTTGCTCAGCTCTGCTGTGCCATTCTGGCCTCGTGCTCAGGTGTGGTCAGGTCAGATGTTGCAATGATAACAAATTTCAGTCTGGTTGACTGAGGGGGAGGGTTTTCACTGATTTGAAAGTAAGTTTGAAAAGTTTTGTAAGTTTAAAAATAGGTGTTCCAAAGTAGCTGTGTTGCCAGGTCACTAAACATGAAGTTTAAGAATAAATGCACTAAAATCTTTAAACAGTTAAATTAGTTTCTGCTCTAAAGCACTCAAGGTCTGTGCCTAATTTCATCAGCCCTAAATGTGAATTTTCTTTTCCATCTTCAGTGACTGTCAACATCCATCAAGTCCTGTTTGGTCACTGCTGTGTTTGTGTGTGTCTGTGTGTGTTCTAATAAACAAACCCAAACCAAAAACCCACCACCAAAAGCCCTGCACTGGATGGAGCAGTCTCGGCAGATTTAGGAGTGAGGGAAGGTTGACACCCCCTTGTGAAGGTGCTGTCACTGCCACAGCCAGGGGGAAGAGACTGTCAGGAGGAGGCAGAAGACAGGAATACCCTCAATTCCAGGTGCTCTGTGCTCATATCTCTTCATTTTTCTGTTTGTGTGGTTTTTAGGGGGAGCTGGAGCGGCAGCTTCTTCAGGCCAATCCCATCTTGGAATCCTTCGGGAATGCAAAGACAGTGAAAAATGACAACTCCTCCCGCTTTGTGAGTAACTCCTTTTCTCTTTGGAGTCTGTAAATCTGGATTATGGAGAAATTACCTTTTTAGGAATTTATCTAAGTGGTATCCAAAGCTCTTTCTGTTCTCTTCCTCCATGAATTCAGGTTCCCTTACAGTGCCTTCTGTGATGTGTTGGGATTCTGAAGGCACATCCTCACTGGCTCTTGGCAAGACTTTAATTTTATCCAGTTTCTGACTTCAACAAGCCTTGAGCTGACAGTTGTTTATAGTCTAAGAAATATAACTGTTCTCTAGAGCTGAGCTGTGACTTGTGTGCACAAGTTACTGTTGAATTGCTATGAAGTAGGAAAGACTGTGGCATCAGCTTGGACTTCAGCACAGTCTGTAGCCTTCTTGTCAATAGCTGTGACTTCATCAATTGGTTGTTTAAAGAGAACATCCTGAATTTCCAAAAAAAGCACAGAACTTGCATATAAAACCTGTCTAAATTTACTGAGTGACTGACTGCAGGGAAGTCACTGGCAGTGTGACCTATCCCAGGTGTCAGGCACTGCTGTAGCTGGTTGATGTTTTTGTTGGGTCAGTGCCTTCTGTTCACAGAGAGTTTTGGTGGCTGATAATCACTTCTGATGGGTTCCATTGTTTTAAAAATCATGGGAAATAAATAGCTTTTTACCACTTCTTAGAACTTCCTTTCCTTTGAAGGGAAAAAAACCCATCTCCTCTTTCAGGGGGAAGATTTTTTCAGTACAACTTCAAAACTGTATAGGAGGTACTAAATCTTTTTGTCTGGCGAGAACAACACTAAAATTTACAGAACAAATGAAAGATTTCTGGTCTGCCTTTGACATTTCAACAGTTGCTTGGATTTATAATGCATGAACTCAACTCGAGTGATAAGGGCTCTGGAAAACTCCATGACTTAAGTCCCTTAGCCTTTCCAGTCGGGAAGGGAAAGCAGAGTACTGTGGAAATTCAGCTTTGATAATTTTACAGCCATGTTATTTACAATATTGCTTGATGCTTATATAAGTTGGGTATAGGATTTATAATATGAACAGGTTTCACTGTACAATAATTCTATCTTGAATCCACCAAAGACTGTACTAATTTAATGAGGATACTTTTTCCCTAAAAGATGTCAGCATCTGGTTTGTGTTATTTTGAGGGCTGCATTGCCATCATGAACATAATCACTGTGATGGCTCCAGCCCTGTTTTTATAAAGGAGCAAGTATAATGCATTCCAGATGGTCTCATCTCATGCAGAAAAAAAATAATCTTTTACAGCCATTTTAAAACCTGACTTAAAAAATATCTATCCTCCCACAAAGTGAGAAGTGCTGTTGTTCAGCCACACAGGCTTGACAGGCTTCACTGTGCAGCACGAGGCTGCCAGCCTGTCCCTGCTCACTGACAGCACCAGACAGGGCTCACATAAGGCTGGTGTCCAAGGAATTTCATTTTTTCCCCTTTTTGCTTCTACCAAGGGCAGTGTTTCAGGAAATAAAATCTCTGGTTTGCATTGGATAGGACAGTGGCCTTGCTAGATTCACATGGCAGAGCTAAATGCTTCCTTCTGTGGTTTTTCCAAAGCCTGATGGTGGCAACAGAATTCAGCCCTGCAGTCTAACTGGTAAATTAAAGATTTCATAGCAAGGTTTGCCAGTGCCAGCTAAAAGGCTCTATTAATATTGTGCTTTTAAGAAGATTAACTGGATAAGTGATCTCTCTAGTACAGACTCCAGTGATGCCTGAACTTTGAAGCAGGGAGCGTGTGGGTTCCCTCTTCTGAGGTATAATGACTGCATTTCCTTTCAGTTATTTTTGCTCATGGAGCTGGTAACTTGACAGCAGAAATTGAATAACTTTTAAGAGTGAAACAGCATAAAGTGGTTCCAAATTATACCAGAAAAAGCCACTGACTAGACCTTCTGTAATGTTTCTTGTTTGTTTTCACACGTGACAAGGCAAGTTCAAGGCAAGCAGGCTCTGTGGTACCAGCTCTGGGTAAAAAGTCTGCTGCCATGGTTGACATGTTGACATGTGCATCATATATCTGGTCTGTTGCCTGAATTTCAGTAAAATGTCATTTCATTCTTTGTGCCAGTTATAAATGGAACTTTCTGGAATTGTTCCTGAGCAAAAAGTCTAAATGCTCCAGTTACAAACTGAGCTGAGGGTGTTCTGTATCTACATCCTCAGAAATCTGTGTTCAGGGCTGCTCCCTGACAGCCCATGCCTCAAAAAAACCCTTGTTCCTTGGCATGGTGGTTTTAGTGCCAGTGGCTTAACAACCAAACTGGAACATCAGGGAATAACCACTGGAGCTAATTTAAAGTGTTCCACCAGTTTTCTTGCAACTCAGAGACCCCACTTTGAGCTGAAGCTGCACAACCACAGTCCTGGAGCAGTGACTTTGCTCTGAGATTGAGTCAGGGCAGGGCTGGTGGGGAGGTTGTGCCTTTCCCTGGGTTCACTGAGGGGGCTAGGGGGAGAAACTTGGTCTTGTGCCCACAAGTCTTGATCTGAATGGGCTTTATTAGGGCAGGGGGTTCTGGTAAGGAGTTGCAATAGCACAAATGAAGCAGTTTGTTCAGTGTGGAAATGTGCCCCCAAAATTATACACTGACCAGGTCAGGCCATTCCTGTCATACAGGGACCCCACAAGCTTGGGGAGCAGAATATTTAATCAGAAAATCAGTAGCACAGTCCCTGATGAATGGATGTGCCAAACAGGAGTTCACTTGAACATGCTGATAGCACTGATGAGGCTGGAGATAAGGGAGGATTGGGATCCAGGTTGTAAAAGCCTTTTCCAAAGGGCTCCATAAAAGTTATCAGTAGGTGGCTTTGTGCAGATACCATCAGAAGTGTTAGGACAGGTATTAGCAAACTTCTGTCATGCTCCCTGATCTCCAAACCTGTCTGTGTGTGGAAATCGGTTGCAATGAAAATGGAGAGCCCAGTGGGAATTCCCACTGTTTTTTCACATGGATACAACCAGGGCAGTGCTGAACAGCTTCATGAGCACACACTTGAAATTCAGTGATGGTGCAGATAAAATGGTCCAGCTCCAAGCCTGTTGTCCTGTTGGGAGTGACAAATCAGATGGGGGAACTGATGTGGCTGAAAAATGATATAATATATCCACTGGCAACCACCTGCTTTCCAAGAGCTGCTCTGTGTGTGGGAAGTGGCTCTTTATTTGAGATGTAGGTGTGAGAAATGGGTGTATTTCTTAGTTCTTTCTTTACCAACTGCTGGAGAAGAGAGGCCATAGAGAGAGCAGCAGCCTGGTTTGGAATGGAAGGGGAGATATGATAGGATGTGATGGGCTGGGCAGCACCTGAGATTTGGGATTGCTGCAGCTGGAGCACCTTCAGGCACCAGTAAGTTTGCTATGGAAATGTGCACATGTAGAATCTCAGCATTTCTTCCAACCTTGGAGTGAGGAATTGAGCCTCACATTTGGAGAAGGTTTCCCTAAGTCTGGATTACAAATATATCTGGACTAAGAGTTCCTTAATCCTTAGAGTGTGTTTGTGTGCTCCATTGAAATGATGGCTGAGCACATGGATGGGCAGTGATTTCATTTGATCTTGGAAAATGCTTGATCCGTGAATGCATTTGGATTATATTTTATATAGACAGCATTGTTTAATTAAAAAATAGTAATCATGAGAAAATCTTCTTTTCTTTGCAGGGCAAATTCATCAGGATTAACTTTGATGTTACTGGTTACATTGTCGGGGCCAACATCGAGACATGTATCCTCCTTCATGCCACATCCTTGCAAAATGCAAGTTTCCTGCTTTGTTTTGCTTTTAACCCTAGAATTCATTGGAATGCAGTGAAAGGACATTCCTTAGACAACATCCATCTCGGCCTTTGTTTCAAAATAGCCGATCGAATATCACAAATTCAGCAGCTCAGAAATCCTACACTCCCCAACTCAGCACTCTGAAACCTGCTGGATTTTCAGACTGGCCTTAAAAACAGGGTGTGCTAAAAAGGGAAACCATGTAAAATGTGCTTGCTCTGTGAACATTTCTGAAAATACCCCAACGCCTTCCTAATCAGAAGCTGAGCCTCTGCTTCGTGCCAAGAGCCCGGAAGCAGCTCCCAGCCTGGAAGGAGCTGATGCTCCTTATCAAATGACAAAGCTGGGCCACCTTCTGCCTTCTTAGGCCTCCTAGACACCCATGTGGGTTCAATAACACAAATATAATTAATTAGTTATAAGTAATACCAAAGCCTGATTCAGTTTTAGCTCTGAGGTTCGTTCTTATTTGTGATGGTGCAAGAATAAGTGAAAATACTTGCACTGAAAGCCCTTCTCTGAAGTTGTTTTCTTCATACTAAAAATGTGTGTGTAACTTTTAGTGTAGCCTGTTTTCTGGGGGAAGAGCAGTAGGGTGGTCATAAAATGATGAAATTGGAAATCTTAGTAAACAATATGAGGTGGGTATTGATCATAAACAATACTGCAGTTAAGCTTTTGTTCTGTTGCTGTGTTTTAAACTGCTTCATCTGAAGTGCATTGAATGTTTGGAACTCTCACAAAGTATAATTTCCCAATAAGGCTGGGAAAGGTCTGTAGCTATTCAAAATATGCTTCAGTGATAAATGTTTTCCTTCATTCACCACAGCACAGGAATGAAGTCAGCTTTTAGGAAAATTCAGAGGAATTGTTTTGCCCAGAGCTTTGTGAAAACAGAAGGATTTAACTCCTAGGGAATTTTTTCTTCATCCCAAGAACTCATCCTCACCAGTGACCTGTGTCATTTCAAATCCCTGTCCTACATTTGCATTACAATATGGAATATCTAGAAGTAAAAGAATTAAATAACATTACAGCTATTTAGAGACTACCTGCTGCAGGAATTGCAGCTGGGAGCTGTTTAGGGGCAGTAGAGATTGTGTGGAAAAATGCAGCCCTGGGAGAAATGACAAATACACCTCAGATGACAAAGTATCTCTGAGTCCAGCAGCTGCTGGGTTTTTGATAGTAAAAGTTCAGATATAGAAGAAGGATGGCAGCTTCTCCTCTCACCAAAACTGTGGCTGATCCATTCCAGACTGTTGGCTGCACAGGGCAGGGAAATGCAGGGAAGTGCAGGCAACAGGATGGGTGTGCTGAAATGAATGAGTTTGCTGAGATTAAAAGTGGGTGTCTACCAGTCTGAACTGGAAACCTCTCACTTGAAGTCACTAAAAGTTCATATTGGGCATAGTGTGGTCATAGAATCCCAGAATGGTTTGGGGTGGAAGGGCCCTTAAGGCTCATGCAGTTCCACCCCAACCATGGGCAGGGACACCTTCCACTGTCCCAGGTTGCTCCAAGCCCCATCCAACCTGGCCTTGGACTTCCAGGGCTGGGGCAGCCACAGCTTCCCTGGGCATTACTACTAAAGTTTTTTTGGTCTTAAAATAATTCCATAGCCTGCTTTGGAACTTTTGTTTGCACTGGACCTTTTTAAGCAAGAATTGTAGCTGATCCTTGACTCCAGTTCTAATCCAGACTTGTTGGAAAAGTCTCGTGCTGTTCGTCAGGCCAAAGACGAGCGGACGTTTCACATCTTCTACCAACTGCTGGCTGGAGCAGGAGAACACCTCAAGTGTAAGTTGAGAGTCTCTTCTTGTAACCCTGTTGCTTGTGTGCTGTGTTTGTTATTTCAGTTTAACAGGGTTGGGTTGGTCTCAGTCACCAAACAGGGAGTTTTAAACAAAGAAGGAAAAGCCAGGTGGCTTTGGTTGGAAATAACTCCTGAGCTTTATCAAATGTGCTGGGAAGCCACTCTGGTATTTCAAGGAAATGTCTCCTCCATGCCCAGTTTGGGCAGTCTCTGGCTGGGAATCCCTGGGTAGGACCTGCAGTGTTGTCAGGTGATAACCACCAGCCCTGATGAGCAGTGATAGCTGTATCTGCTCTGGGCTGTGCCTTCAGCCTGGGGAGAAGAGCAGCCATTTACCCAGAACATAGTGAAGCTCTGTGGCTTTCTGCAAGCCACTGCAGTGCTGTGGTGGTTATCTCGACTCTCTGTGGGTTTTCCCCCCCACCTTGGTGACTGGGAATTTCTGTTGGGTTGTGATAAGTGAAACTAATGAAGATACAAACTTCAGAGAGTCGATCCACCCTTTGTTCTCCTGTGTTAGATAAGCTGGTGTGTGGCACCTTGATATTGGTGATTATCAATCCCTAACTCCATTTCTGCTTGAGCCTGGTACCTTTCAGTAGCGACCCTCCTTTTGGGATATTCCTAATGGGGATGGGAGGTTATGGTAGATGTGAGTGGGGAAATGCTCTGGGTACAGAGATGCATTAAAGAACTCGTGTAGGTTGCTACAGAGAGTCTGTGAATCTGCCTTCAACTTGGAAGGCACACTTGTATTTTTAGGGTTTCAGGGCTGCTGTAATGGCTTTTAGCCACATCTGAGGAACTGATTTCCTAAAGCTGAGTTTGGGCATTTAGAGAGAACAGTGTTGGGTGGGTGTGAACAGCATTCCTTTATCTTATTTTTCTGCCTCTTCCTTCCCCCCAATATAGCTGACTTGCTGCTCGAAGGATTTAACAATTACAGATTTTTATCTAATGGCTACATCCCCATTCCTGGGCAACAAGACAAGGATAACTTCCAGGAGACAATGGAAGCCATGCATATCATGGGGTTTTCACACGATGAGATCTTGTGTAAGTTATTGAGCCCTTTGCATCTTCAGTGTACTCTTCTCTCTTACACAAACACACACTTGCTAACTTTATGTCACCAAATTTAATGTTGCTTCAGTGTATTGAGAACCTGAAGAAAATATTTGCTTAACTTCAACTAGAGTTGAATTAAAGCCATTTGCCCAAAAAGCACAGTACAAATTTTATTTCCTCTCTGACCTCCTGCTTTGAATTTGGAAGGAAAGTGACACAAGTAACAGAAGAAAAATTTGCTAAGCTGAGCCCTCTTCCATTAAACTGATGCACATGTCTTTTGTTAACACAGCAATGCTGAAAGTGGTGTCTTCAGTGCTGCAATTTGGAAATATTTCCTTTAAGAAGGAGAGAAATACCGATCAAGCCTCTATGCCAGAGAACACTGGTGAGTTGATCACGTCTGTGTGGCTTCCTCTGACTTGTGCTGGAGTTTTCTTCCTGCCATTTGTCCAGTGCATATCTTGAAAAACACAGAGCAGTCTGCTGAGCATCCCTGAGAGTGTTCTGTGCCAAAATGGGGCCAGGACTGGGGGGAGAGGAGTTACTAAAACTCTCCCCTTCCATCCTCATCCTGCAGACAGATGTAAGTGTCCATCAAGGGGATGGATGCTGGTTGCATGGCTGCTAAGCTTTGAACACGTATTTCAGTTGTAGGCTTGTTTACTGCTCTCTCCAAAGATTAAGCCCTAGGAAGGAGTCCATGCTTAAATCAGTTTGTTTGCTTTGGTTCTGGGCAGCAGTTTTGTTGCCAATGATAAGAGCCCTGGAGCCAAGCACAACTTCCACGGTGCAATGGCAGAACACAGGAATGCTGTATTTAGAACAGGCTGATTTCTGGAGTGGCCTGGCAGCGTGGCTGGGATGGGCTGTATCAGTGCCTGCAATGCCATCACCATTTGAGAAGTATATATTTCTTCACAAAAAAGAAAAAAGCTGATGAAGCACATCTGAGGCTTTTATTTAGTACCTCAGTGCCAGCCTTTAAATGATCTCATGGAAAGTCAATTTGGAGAACTTGGGAACCTGTTCATTCACAGGACCTGCTGCACGTGCACAACTCAGATTCTTTGTCTCACTTTGGAATTGTCCCACATTGCTGTGCATGGAGATCTCTTGCAGTGTCCCAAGTTGTTCTCATTTCTGAGGGCAGTGACCTCCTGCCCAGGTGTGAGGTGAAGGTCAGGAGTTACTGACTTGAGATTTGGATTTTTGCTGTGAGGAAAAGAGGTTGGGTGAGGGATAAGTTTTCTTGGGCCTTTCCTGCTGGCTTAGAGAACTCATCTGAGTCCTGGTCCATGTAGAAAGTGTGATGTAGAAAGATGAAGATGCCTCTTGCTTCCTGACTGTCTTGGTTTTACTTGTATTACCATTGGTTTTTGAACATAAATTCTCAATTATAATGCTGGCTATAAATATACTGATCCTGTTGGATGTTTACAGTACTGGATACAAAATGCTGAATTATAAAGTAGAGATGGGGAATAGCTCAGGTCAAAGCCTATTTCTGTCCTCTTGTATTTAAAAATTGGGATATGTGGTGTGTTATTGCATCTTACTGGAGACACTGGGTGTAACCGATCTCTCCCTTGTCACCTGTGTTGTCACGTGTCACTGTGAGGGGTTTCCCTGCATCCTCTGGAGAAATCAGTGTCCTGACAGGGATTCATCTTTTAGAGATGTGTGATATAGGCCAGGTTATTGTCTCCATGGATGGGAAGGAATTTGTGTGGGTAGTGGAGATGTGAGCTGAGTCAAAGACTATGGAAAGCAAATCCTGCCCTGTAGATCATAGATGCAGATAAACAAATAATGGTTTCAAGGACAGATACAAGAGAAGGCAAGAAAGAAACAGAACCTTTGTGTATTAAGAGGAGGGAGAAACTGTACTTAAAAAATCACGACATGCTCACCAGATTTAGAAGAATCCTTTCTGCTGAGAGGGCAGAAGTTCATAAGGAATCTCATAAAGCTCCTGTTCATCTCTGATAGGAGCTGTGTAATAATTCAGAGAGTTACATCAAAAACCCAGCAGTAGTAAAATGAGTCAGGATAGTCAGGGCTTTGTCCATTTACAGCTTTTCAAGGGCCCTTTCTCAGTTATAAACAAGGTGCCCCTGCCCATGGCAGGGGGTTGGAACTGGATGAGCTTTGAGCTCCCTTCAAACCCAAACCATCCTAAGATAAATGATGCTTTTTTTGAAGTGCAGGATGAATGAAGCTGAAACAGTGTGATCCAGTCCTGCCCTTAAAAGTGACAGAGCTTGGACTTGAAAGTGGGTCATTTGCCTTCAGGGGAACCTCAGAAATGCTGTCTCCAGCCTCCTTCAGTGGCTTAGCAGATGGGATTTTTAGTACTACATCTGCTATGGTTTATTGTTGTTATTCTTACCTAAACTACAGTTTATTACAGACTGGAAGGGTTGGGATAAAAATTCCACGCTACTGGTTCATGAAAGGAGCTGAGTGTAGTTTTGAAGCACTTCAGGGGGGAAAAAACCTCCTTCCTTAAACTGCAATATCCTTTATATAATATCCATTATGCCACTGTACCAAGCTGATGCTCATGGCTGTTTGATATTTTCAAGTTCTTTGTTTATTTTTGAGGTTTTTTTCCAAGATCCTGATAGCACTTTCTGCTCAACCCCTAAGATAGTAAGTTTTATCTGATGTGCTAGTGTATATTTTTTTCCTGAAAGCACAGAAATGCTTCTGTGTGTAGCTAAAGTGAAAGGGCTCAGTTTGTGAAACCCCCTGATTTCACTGATTGTGTGTCAGTTCATGAACCCTTCAAATGAATGTGTGGCCAGTGAGAGAATCTCAATATTAAGAGCAAATAGCAGTGTTTTTAATACTAAAAAAAATAAAAAAAAAAATGCAGAGGAAGCTTTTATATACTGATATGAAATTACAGAATCTCAGAGTCACTGAGGTTGGAAAAGCCCTCCCAGCCCATGGATGCCCCCTGTGCCCCATCCCCACCTTGTCCCCCAGCCCAGAGCACTCAGTGCCACATCCAGGCCTTCCTTGGACACCTCCAGGGCTGGGGACTCCAAACCTCCCTGGGCAGCCCCTGTCAGTGCCTGACCACCCTTTCCAGGGAGAAATTCCTCCTNCCTTCCCTGCACACTCTGTAGCAGATACTGGAAAATTCTTATTTTCCAATGCTAATTTGTAAAAATAGTTTTTTTCATTTTGTCAGTAGAACAACAAGCTGTCAGGTTACAAGGGCTAAGCACTTACTGGGTACTGTGGAGAGCTTCCTGCTAAAGGGCAACACTTCCCCAGCCCTAAAAATACCTTTGGCGTCACATTCATTTTTAGAAATATGGAATCATAACCACCCAACTCCTGGGATGTGTGTTCAGAAAAAGGGGTTGATGCAACAGGCATGTGTAGGGATGACGTGGGTAATGCACTATTTAAATAATAACACGACATCAGGAGAGTTCTTGCTGTTAAAGAAATTGCACTGTTGCTGGTGTTGTTATTCTGTGTAAAATACTCAGAATTACACACTTGGCTGGGTTGGGAGGGACCTTAAACCTCATCCAGTGCCACCCCCTGCCATGAGCAGAGACACCTCCCACCAGCCCAGGTTGCTCCAAGCCCCATCCAACCTGGTCTTGGACACTGCCAGGGTTGGGAAGTCCTCAGCCTCTCTGGACAATATTACAAACCTGTGTTTTAAATAGTTTAAGTGACATATTTTGACATTACACTGGACACTTGCCTGTACTGAAACAGGTTTTAAGCACCTTTCAGTATGATGGCTTCGATGTGTGATGTCCTCAGGCTGTACTTTTTCCTGGGGATAAGAAAATGGATGTTCCCTTGTAAAGTAGCTAAATGGGTGCTTGTCCCTGAGCTGTGGGCTGTTACATGACCTGCAGTCCCATGAAATCCAGTGTTTTCCATGCTCCCCAAGCAAATCCAGCTGTGTCCCTCTGTAGAGGTCCATCAGCCTTGGGGTGTGATGGGGTCTGTCACAGGGCTCCCCAGGCTGTGCTCAGTTTTACTCTGACCCAGGACAGCCTCTGTCAGCAGCAGCTTTCCTGGGATCTCTGGCTGCTGGGGAGGATTCCCAGTGCTCCTTTTCATGTGTTCTCTGCTCTCCAGTTGCACAGAAACTGTGCCATCTGCTGGGAATGAACGTCATGGAGTTCACCAGGGCCATCCTGACTCCCCGCATCAAAGTGGGCAGGGACTATGTGCAGAAAGCCCAGACCAAAGAACAAGTAAGTTTTGGTGTTTTAAAGATGAAGGGAAACTGTGCCTCATCCTGATTAGCTCCTAACAAAGAAAATGGGGATGAAGTGTGTGCTGCCACTGACTCTGTTTAAGCTTTGCTGTTTTTATGGAATGTTCTTATATGGTAAAAATCAGTTGTAGAATAGAAGAAATCTTTCCCTTTCCTTGACCTTCTCCTGGTTTCATCCTTTGTATCACTGTTGTGACATTATCAAATACTCAGAGACCTTCTGTTTTTATGGAACAGTTTAAAAAGAAATTTTTCTTACCATTAATCAAACTACTTTACTGTTTCTGCTGCTTGTTTTCATTCCTCACTGGTATGAACTCCATCCAGCTTCTTCTTTTCCTTAGTTATTTGTGATAACATCCATGTCTGTGTTCTTTTGATGGCTTTTCCAGGGTAAATAAATTTTCCTGTTTGGATTTTCAGGCAGACTTTGCAGTGGAAGCTCTGGCAAAGGCCACCTACGAGCGCCTCTTCCGCTGGCTCGTCCACCGCATCAACAAAGCTTTGGACAGGACCAAACGTCAGGGAGCATCTTTTATTGGCATCCTGGATATTGCTGGATTTGAGATCTTTGAGGTACTTGGAAATCCTGCTACTCAGGTTTTTCTTTTCCCTGGTAGTGTGTGATCAGGACCCACTGCAGAGCCACTGAATGCAGCGTGTTCCAAGGCTGCAGGAGGGGTTTGTTTGGAGCATAAAAATGCTTTGACAGCCCAAAATTACAATGCCAAAAAGTCATACTTTAGTCTAAATCCTTCTTTTAAATGTGGTGGTTGCTCCTACTATGCATTAGTTTAATTATATGTAGCAGGGAACATGAGAGATTTGTATAATTGTTTTCCAGTTTTCTTTCTGTTATATTTGAACTTTGCAGAGTTTTGGAGAATTTCCTTATGAAGTCAAATTTTTGACTTCCAGATATGTGATATCTTGTCACTGACTCATTCTTGCATACTGATGTTATTCTTGTAGTTGAATTCCTTTGAGCAACTCTGCATTAACTACACCAACGAGAAGCTTCAGCAGTTATTTAACCACACCATGTTTATCCTGGAGCAAGAGGAATACCAGCGAGAGGGCATCGAGTGGAATTTCATTGATTTTGGACTGGATCTGCAGCCTTGCATTGACTTAATTGAAAGACCTGTAAGTTTGCACATGAATAGTGAGATTGGACTGCTGAGTGTGTTTTTTACTGCCTGCAAATTAGGTATTTCTCCTGGAGCTGTCATTAAAAGGGAATTAACTGGAATGGTGAAGTCCAAAGTCTAAAACACTGTGTATTATTAGCAAAAGGATTAATCCTTAGGGGATTTTGCCCTGATGTTAGTGTAGAACACTGAGCTCAAGATGTGGAGCTGCTATTTTTATACTTTTTTCCCCTAGTACTAATGAAGTCATTAATCCTGTCACTGTCACTGAACTGTGCCATTGTGGTGTAGGAGCTTTGGGGCTCAGGTTGAAACCTTTTCAAGACTTGGGGTAAACTTTTTTCATTTGAAATCAATAGCAAAAATCCTGACACTTCCTTTCTTTCCCCCCCAAAAATCTGCCTTGCAAATGGAAACCAGTGTCTTAAAAGTGGTTTTAGTCACTTTGCTGTTAATGTGCTCCCCTGACTGCTCAGTTAATGGAGTCTGAAGAGCCCTTCAAAGAGCAGGAGGAGCAGAGGGGGACAACAGGGATTGTTACCCCAAAAAGTTTATTGTTTTTGCCCCTGTGAACCTCAGACCTTTTAAATTCCCCGTGGGACACTGCAGTTACTCCTCCCTGCCTTTCTCTGTGTGTTCTGGAATACAGGTGAGCTGCCAGTGATGCTGTGCAGCCTCAACAGCTGAAAAGCCCATGAGCTGCAGCCTTGTTTTCCTTTAGGAAAAGGGGAAATCTTGTCTCAGTTATCAGAGGTGTGTGGAACTTCAGAAAGTTCTGCCACCTCAGAAGGTAAAATCTCCTCCCAAAGCCTCAGGGGGGCAAGTGTGGGTGACTTCAGTGTGCACATGTTGAGGTGAGCATCCTGAAATGCATCATTATTTGAAAAGCAAGTCTCAGTACCTTCACAGGTGTTCTGTAAATGTGATACCAGGTAGTAGAAACATCTCCCTTCGAATGTGTGGACTTTCCTTTCCCTGGAAAGTTTTTAAGTATAGATGCTTCAAATTGAAGTAAAAATCCCTACAACCCTTTTCCATTGCTTCCCTTTGAACATCAGTCTGTCTCCTCTGAGGAGAGTAATCCTGACAAACAATTCTGCAGCTGTAAAATACAGACATTGGTTGTTCCCTGCTTCGTTTTAAGAAAATATAAACTTTCAAAGAGGATGCTTAAATTTCATGGAGAGAGGCAGTGTACAAAGCTGTGCTGGATCTGGGAATGCTGACCACCCACAGCTTGGCAGGGGAGGCTCAGTGGCTCCACAGGAGTATCCAGGGGCAGGGAGGGATCATTGGTTGAGTTTTATCTCACATTAAAGCAGGACATTACCCTGGAAATGTGGATGAGCTGCTCTACCTGCCACAGAAATGTTGGGAAGGTGACTCTGGAGATCATCCACTGCAGGCCCAGCTCAGAGCAAGGCTCTGGTCAGCACTGGATCAGGTCATGTCTGGCTCCACAGACATTGGAATGAATTTGTTTGACCTGGGCTTCCCCACAAATTTAATCAGTTTAGACTAATTTTATTGTGGCATTCAGTGGTGTGTTGTAAATATTAAACTTTTAAATATATATATAAAAATATTCACAGATTAAACCCAACTGCATTTCAGGCAAATCCTCCTGGTGTGTTGGCACTGCTGGATGAGGAATGCTGGTTCCCTAAAGCTACTGACAAGACATTTGTGGAAAAATTGGTCCAGGAGCAAGGAACTCATTCCAAGTTCCAAAAGCCAAGACAACTAAAGGACAAAGCAGACTTCTGCATCATTCACTATGCAGGGAAGGTAAGGGTTAAACGTTAAATTCTTGGTTAGAAATGTTGGTTTGGGGAAAGTGCTGTGCAGTAGAGCATATTACATATATATGTATATAAATATATATATGCATATATTATGCAATATAGCTACCAATTTTAGAAATACTTTTGCCTTGTGTAATTTGTTTGAACATATTCAGGAGAGCTTTTATGGAACTTGTGTTACCAAATGGGCAGAACTGAAAAATACGAATTAATATTAGATAAAGCAAATATTTTGGATTCCTTTAACTTTTTTACCAGGTTTTACAGGTGGAGTTTTTACCAGGACTTTGTTGAAAGGAATCTCTTGCATATCTGGGTTGTCAAGTTGATGGTAGTGCTTGAAGCAGGGCTGTGTCAGTACCAGCTTCACATTCATCTTCACATAACACTTTCTTTTAGAGTTAAGATGAGACCCTTTAATTTTTACCATTGGCTCAATCCTCAGTCTCGTGCTGCAGGGACAGAGCTCAGGTGCAGCTCCAGGAAATAACTGCAATTCCTGTACTTTGCAGATCCTTCATGATAACCAGGGATGTCCTATAGGGCCCTGCTTGTAATTATTTTCATAAATGGTTAAAACTTAATCCTGATTTATTACCTGATAGTGAAAGAATCAGATTATGTAAATGACTCAGAGGTCTTCTTTAATTTTTACTTTAAGTACTACTGACTTGTTTTTACCTTTGTTGAGGTCAGTGCTGCCAACTAGGTAGTTGTAGCAAAAGTGAAATAAATTACACATTTTGTTGTATCAATATTTAAAGCAGTTACTTATCAATAATGCAGTCATCACTGTTCCTGCAGTTAATAAACTGCCTTTTGATAATCAAAGGAGAGAAAACCAGCTTGGTGTCTGGCTACTGGAAATAATTGTTCTAAAGAATGGTTTATTTCTGCCAAACTGAGTGGGCATTTTTGGAATACTGGCATTCCAGAGCTTCCTCTGACAGAAGGCATTTTGTAGTTTCTGATCAGGATGTGTATTCCTTCAAAACTGGAATAATTTCCTGCAAGAAATCCTGAGATAATGATCTGGTTTGGTTTTGGATGCTGGAAGTAGTTAAATGAGTCTTTCTTTCCAGAGCCTTTGTCCAAAAATAGAAAACTTTTGGTTTGATTGAAGCAAAGCCATGCTAATCTGTACAGAGGTTTGGGTGGAATTAGGGCATTTTAGGGCTCTCTTTGGGGTTGGAATGAAACCCATGTTGCTCTCATTGAGTTTTCAGCTGCTGAGCTGTGGTTTAATTGGAACTTTCGAGATAAGAGCTTTGTTTTCCTTGTAGAACAGAGTGTTTAAACATATCTACTATAGGGAAAGTAATTTATTTTCTGATGATTTAGATAAGTAAAATTCAGATCTATCCTAGAGTTGGTTTTATATCTTCACAGGCAGCCTTAGAACAGCAGGCTGCAAATGTACACCTGGCTATGAGTAAGCAAAAACATTGATTGGATGTGAAGAGAACTCCTATTTACTCTTTCAAAAAAATAACAACATTCTGTGGTACTTTGAGCTGTTCTAAAGAGGCCAACTATGGACACCTAAGGTTGGTGTGGACAAGCAAGGTTGGACTCTGATATTGGATGTCTTTTCCAACCTTAATGGTTACGAGCATTGAGAACAGGAGAAAAACACCACTCTAGTGGTCTGAAAGCTGTTTCTGGTGCTGGCCAGTACAAACCTGCAGCTGGTTGTCCCTCTGACCCTGCAGGTGGACTACAAGGCAGATGAGTGGCTGATGAAGAACATGGACCCCCTGAACGACAACGTGGCCACGCTCCTGCACCAATCGTCCGACAAGTTCGTAGCTGAGCTCTGGAAGGATGGTAAGAGATCATGCTCTGAGCACATGTTGGTAGTGATTTAACCTTGCTGGATCAGTTGAAATTTCTTGTGCCTCCTCACCCTCCACCCTCTCCACTGTAAATATCTGCAGCGTTTTCTCTCTTATTCAGTGCCACAAGTACGACAAGGAAGTTGGGTTGCACCTCTGGTCCCTTGCACATGTACCATTTCTGAGTAGCTGCTTCTCATGTTCATTATTTGAACTGATAGTCACTTATTACTTGTTACTCTGGGTCGGATTTCATGTAGGATCTTGTCCAAAACTCTTGATTGGGACTTGCAGCAGTAGAATCCTGAATGTGAACATGGAGTGGATCTTCCTGTTAATAAAACATTGTCTTATGTCAGCACCAGCACAGTTGTTTCATGTGCAGTGGTGGGGGATACCCTGGAAATCCACATCTCCTAAAATAAATTCTAATAACAGCCATAGCAGTGCTGAGATATTACATTTTAAAATCAAATGCAGTATATTCCTGTTTTAACTGTACACTGCTGTTTAACCACATCACCTGAAAGTATTTATCAATACTTTTACCAAAGTACTCCAAGAAGCTGAAATAGCCAAATAAATACTTAGCAGGGACTTTTCTAGTTTTAGCATCACAGTATGTTAATTAGAGTATATTTACATGTCACAATATATATAAATCCTGTAGTTTGTTATTTGAGGAGGAAATGAACCTTGTGATAAAGATGATGCTGTAGGTTAATACTGAGTTTCCTTCTTACTTGCCTCAGTCACAGAGAGCAGCTTTAAGGAATAGATAAAGAACTTTTTGGTTGGGCATCTGCCTCTGCTCCTTTCTTTTTGAGTACCCACACAAGTGTTTTGGTCCAGATATTCAAAACCTGCTTCCACAGATAATTGAAATGTGCATGGAATATGTTGCGGCCTAATTACTTTTGTTTGCAATTGATGAACCTGTTGTTTTTACTAACTGAAGTGTCTTGTGTATCTGCTCTTCTGTCTTTCTGTTTCTGCTGTTTCTCTGCCTTAGAGATTCAGAATATTCAGAGAGCCTGTTTCTATGACAATATTACTGGTCTTCATGAGCCACCAGGTGAATGGATATAAAACAGTAGGCCTACTAAAGGCAGGGCTGTTGTATCTACAGGAAAATCCATTTTTGCTCGTAGGCTTGCATGAACTTCTCATTTCATGCTGGATTTAGGTAAAACCCCCACAGGCCAGCAGTCCCTGAGTGCTCCTGTCCAGCTGCTGCTGCAAACACACATAGCATCTCCAGTTATGCATTGCAGATGACAAGGTTTGTTGCTTCCTAAGTTCCATGAGGAGATGTAGAATTGCTTCCTAAGTGACAATTCTGGTAGCTCCAAGCATTTGGGAGAATGCATAAGCTTTGTAACACTTATCAAGCTTCTTTCTGCAGTCCAACATTGACAAAACTCTGTCCTAGAACGTGGCTGTGTGCTTTTGGGAGGAGAGCTGAAGAATGTGTTGAAGTATCAGAATGAGTGCTGCAGTTGTAGTGGGGGTAGTAAGTGAAATAAAACTTCTTTCAGACTTGTTGGAATTGTTCTTTTATTTGAAAACCTCTTAATTTTAATATTCCCCGTTGTATAAACAGCACGTGTTTTTCGAGGTATTGAGAAATCAACAAACCCACTTGCTTGGAATGTCTTTGGATACACTTTCAATATTTTATTCAACCTCTTCCTCCTCCTTGTATTCCTCTCCCCAGGTTTAGAAATATTGAAGGTTGTGCCTTCAGACTTTCAGCCTTTACTTGGGTTTATTTTCCACTACTCCTGGTACATCCCATCCCTGAGGAGACTCATGGTGTTCCTAAAGTGATTCCTGGAGGGCTCAGTTTCAGGGCCTTCAGCCACAGAATGATAGTCCAGTCCTGCAGTGCAGTGACTGCTCTTAATCTATAGGCAAAGCTTTGATTTAATAATCCTGGTGGAAATAGAAATCACCCTCTTCAAGCTGGAGCACAGAGCGGAGCAAAACAAAAATGCACAAGTATTGATCTCTTTGCCAAATTTACAAAAGTACCTCCCAGACCAAAGCTGGGGGCTCCAGCACTTAGTGGGGCTGGTGGGGGCAGGTTCCTAATATTCACAAGCTGTTATCCTTCTATGGGGCTGATTCACATTAATTTCTGTCCCATGTCTGATTTAGAGCAGAATTCTGCTTCAGAGTAAAAATTTGGAATATGATTTATGAACACTTTGCCACCAACTTATTTTTCTAACTTTGGTAAACTCTAGATTCTTGTGTTCAAAACCACGTGGAGGAGCTGGGCTCTGCTCTGTACTCCAGCCAAGACCTACAACTGATTATTCAAACTTGTTACCCTGTGTTTTTCTGCCTTTAATTTTCTTTTTTTATTTTAATAGACTTTTGAAAACCAGTTGAGTACAAGGAGGAAATAAAATAGTGTCACTTACTTGTCAGATACAAAACTAATTCTGGTAGCAAAGCATAACTGCCTCTGCTTTGGTTTAAATGATAAAATAACTTCACAAATTTGAAGCTGTAGCCTACAAATAGTAGCTTGTTTCTGGCTGACCAGTTTGGATTTCATCAAGAACCCACATATTTTGGGTGTTTGTTCAGTATTAAGAAGCACCAGCAATAATTATTGAAGGTGTTAAGCCACCTCTTGTATTTTTTAGTGAACTGTTCACATAATTCCTGACATGCACATGGAACCACTTTCATGGTTTTGGCCTTAAGGTTTTAATGTTGGCAGTCAGATTTTGAATTTGTGCTTCTGAAGAATAAACTGTAGGGATCCTTACCCAAAATGTTCAAAAAAATCAAAGAAAAATCTCCATTGTTGTGCTTTATGGCAGCTTTGAAGTGCTTTGGTTCCTGGTTTGAAACTTGTTTTTTTGACTAGGGATTTCTTTGTAGTTGTAATAAAATGGAAAGAATTCTTCAGAATAGCAGCCTAGCAGAAGTCTGCCAGATACTTTATCCCCTCATCATTGAAATAACACTATTTCCAATTCTTCCATAAATTTTTATGAAAACATGTTTGAATACTCAATGAAACTGAGATTTAATCTATATAATTGTCATAAGTGACTCTTCACTTGAAGCAAATATACACAGATGTGTCATTCCAAATGTTCAACCCAGAAATATTTTGCATTGTAAGAATTCCAATAATTGCCAGTTTCCAGGCAGCTTTTTATCTCTATAAAGCTGATTGAAAACAAAGCAAATAGCTTTACTGGTCATGTAGAACTGCAAGTAAAGAGCTGGATATTTCAGTCTGTGCCTACTAAAGCTACACTCTTCTGCTGGATAAGTTTGTGGCTTTTGGTCCCAAAGCTTGTGCACAGTGTCCCTCGTCCCTGCCTTGCCTTCCGACGGCACCTCTGTCATTGTCCCGCCAAGCTTCTGCTGCCGCACTCCTGCTCCTCCTCCTGCCTCCCTTTTCTCCTGGCAAATACCAAAGCCCCCTGAGCTCTGTCCTCTTGTCCTTCCCAGTGGATCGCATCGTGGGGCTGGACCAGGTCACCGGGATCACGGAGACGGCCTTTGGCTCCGCGTACAAGACCAAGAAGGGCATGTTCCGCACCGTGGGCCAGCTCTACAAGGAGTCCCTCACCAAGCTCATGGCCACGCTCCGCAACACCAACCCCAACTTCGTGCGCTGCATCATCCCCAACCATGAGAAGAGGGTATGGGCTGCACACCACTGCCCTGGTCCTTGCTCGTTCTCAGTCTTCACCTGCCTGCCTCTGGGTGTGACTCTGGGAAGGATGGAAGGAGGAGGAGTCTGGGCCTTCCTCTTGCAATCAGAATCCACAGATCTCACACTGATAAATATCCTCTTGGTATTCCGTGTACATCCCCTGATTTAAACCATTGTCTTTGTGGAGAATAGCTTGAGTCATAGAATCACAGAATCAGCCAGGTTGGAAAGGACCTCTGAGATTGTCAAGTCCAACCTTTGATCCACAACCACCATGATTCCCAGACCCTGGCACTGATGCCACATCCACTCTCACCTTAAAAACCTCCAGGGACAGAGAGTCCACCCCCTCCCTGGGCAGCCCATTCCAGTGGCTGATTACTCTCTCTGTAAAGAATTCCCTCCTACTATCCAACCTAAACCTCCCCTGGCACAGCTTAAGACTGAGCCCTCTTGTCTTACTGGGAGTTGCCTTGTTTGAAAAACAAAGTACTGAGTTTGTCTGGGGTCTGTAAGACCCCAGGTTCGTGCTACGAGCTCATCCAAGGGGTTTGACTTTAAAAATATATACAAGGCCTTGAGTTGGGCCAATCCAATAATTAATATGTAAAAATTAATATAATAATAAAAAAATTATAAAATAAGTCAAAGGTTGGACTTGATGATCTCAGAGGTCTTTTCCAGCCTAGTTGATTCTGTGTGATGATCCAGTGTCTCCCAGGAGGTAATTGGGTGGCTCTGCTTGCTGTGTACTATGTACAACTTGTCTGTGGTTGAAGACAGACTCGTTGGGTGGAAGCACAGGGTCAATAGAGAATCAAGACAGATCCCCACGTGTACATCCTCGAAATGTAAATGTCTGATGCTGAAGGAGACTTTAAAGATATTTCCTTCTAAATCTCCACAAAAAACGATATCACAGAATCCCAGAATCTGCTGAGCTGGAAGGGACCCACAAGGATCACCCAGTCCAACCCTCAGCCCTGCACAGCCCCAGCCCCAAGAGTCACCCCCTGTGCCCCAGAGGATCAGCCAAACCCTCCTGCAGCTCTGGAAGCCTTGGGGCTGTGCCCACTGCCCTGGGGAGCCTGGGCAGTGCCAACCACCCTCTGGGGGAAGAACCTTTTGTCGAATCTCAACCAGTTCCAGAGCAAATAAAGGATAATATTCCCTTGGATGCAAATCAGGTGGCAAATACCACTTGCTATCCTTGTTCCTGTCAGGTGCATAACATCTCTCAGTAAATAACCCATAAAATACATGTGCCTTGTAGGAAGTTCTGGTTTCAGAAACTTGTGTACTAAATGTTCATTATTGACAAACATCAGTTTTCATAACATATGGAACTTGTGAACACTTAAGTTGCAACCCAGTTCATTCCCATCAGAGTGTTAATGGTTAAATTAGAGTAGATGTCCAAGTATTCTTGTTGAGTGGTGCTGTGGTACTGTCTGCTTTCCTCCTAGGGTGGTGCTCTGGAGGTATCCATTTATCTTGATGCACAAAAATAGGAACAATTTGGATGTCAGGTGTCAGGCTTTTGTTCCCCCAAGTGTGTCAAATAGCTTGTCCAGCTTCCACCTGGCCTGACTCTGCAGCTCTGAGCAGAATTAAAAGTTAGGAGTTAGTTTTTCACTAATACCAATTGAAAGACTAAAAACCATGCTTGTTTTGTTTTGTCCAGGCTGGAAAACTGGATCCACATCTGGTTCTAGATCAGCTTCGGTGCAATGGTGTTTTGGAAGGAATAAGGATCTGTCGACAAGGATTTCCAAACAGGATAGTGTTCCAGGAATTCAGACAGAGGTAACAGCAGGAACAGGCTTTTGAATTCTTAGGAGCTAAAATTCCTTCTTAAATAATTGAAGAAGCCCCTCCCTCCTCCCCCTTCCCCAACACTACTCAAGGCCCATGTAGGAGGTCAAACTTGAAGCAGTTAAATACTCCAAGTTTATACTGAAGGGGGAAAGGGAAACAATCTGCAGCAAAAACTTCTGGAGAAACTCCTTGACCATGCACTTGTCACTATAGCCTTATGCTCTGCATTTATATTATAAATAATACAGCTTCTTATAGAATGTAAAAGTGCTTTTTCATTTGCCTTAAAGGTACGAGATCCTTACTCCCAATGCAATTCCAAAAGGTTTCATGGATGGTAAGCAAGCCTGTGAGCGTATGGTAAGTGTTTATACCTAACTATTGGCAAAACACTGAAAAGTTGTAACAAAAATTGCCCTTGTTGTAACAACAATGTGCTCACCTGTCCATTTAGATCAGAGCCTTGGAGTTGGACCCCAACTTATACAGAATTGGCCAGAGCAAGATCTTCTTCCGAGCTGGTGTCTTGGCACACTTGGAAGAAGAGAGGGATCTGAAGATCACAGACATCATCATCTTCTTCCAGGCAGTGTGCAGAGGGTACCTGGCCAGGAAGTACGTGTGCTCCTGTGGTTTGATCTTCTTTTGGGTCTCCTAAGCCTCTTTGATGGGGAGCTGTGCATCAAAACTTCTATTGCAAGAGAGATTTTCTTAGTGTCTTGCCTGATAAGCTGTAGCTGTATCCAGGTTATTGGTCAGTTTTTACCTAATAAGAATTTGTACCTTCATTCCTTAATATCTCCTTTCCTCACTCATGTGACACATGCAGCTCTCTACAGTGGCTGCAAAGAAAGTCGCTCTTCCTGTTCCACTGGAGGTTCCAAAAAATACTCTGGAAAGCTACTTTTTTTTGAAATCTAAGTGTCTAACCCACCTTGATTTAGTCTTTTTTTTAAGCAAAAAGCCTGTTAAGAGTAAGAATAAATAACATTTGTAATTGTTGTTCTGGAAATGGTGATTCCAGCTCTGGCTCTGACTCCTCACAGGAGCAAAAACTCAGTCACTGAAACTTATAAATAAGCCTGTTCATGGTCTGAAAGTTTTCTAGAGTTGGGTAACCTAAAAATTAAAAGCATGGACATGTGATCAGCTGCATTTAACACAAACTTTTTGCTCTGTCTGTCTTTCAGGGCCTTTGCAAAGAAACAGCAGCAGCTGAGTGCACTGAAAATCCTGCAGAGGAATTGTGCTGCATATTTGAAGCTCAGGCACTGGCAGTGGTGGAGAGTCTTCACGAAGGTTCCTGATGTTCTCTTCTGTTATATTCACCTATAAATAGGTGAGTGCAGGTTCTCACTTCTTCTTTTCAAATCTTTGCAGGTGAAACCTCTTCTTCAGGTCACTCGTCAAGAAGAAGAACTTCAAGCCAAGGATGAGGAGCTCATGAAGGTGAAAGAAAAACAGACAAAAGTGGAGGCAGAACTTGAAGAAATGGAAAGGAAACATCAACAGGTTGGTGTCTAAGATCAGCATTTGATATCTAGGACATGAGTTATCCCATGGAACCATGTTGGGAGACACTGGGGAGCAAAAGCACTGAGAATCAGGAGAGCTGAGTCCTTTCACAGTCACCAGGAACATGGAATAGGAAGATCCAGCATGAGCTGTTCCTGCAGGGGTGCAGAAACATCATGTTTTCGAGTTTACAGGAGAACATCAGCAGCAGTGTCAGTCTGTGCATGGGCTGGGTAAGGAGTGAGGAAACAGTTACGACAACTGTCCAGACCTGGTGGTCTTGTGTGATGGGGTTACAGTGTTGGTGGAGAAGGGAAGAGCACCTGATGTCATCTCCCTGGGCCTGTGCAAAGCACTTGACGTGTCCAACACGACATTCTTGTCTCTAAACTGGAGACACATGGATTTGGTGGGTGCCATCTCAAAGTCTTTGGTTTGGGATGTTGACCAGGAACAGAACTTGGCCTTTAGGTAACTTTGTAGTTGTCATGTGTATTATCTCTCACAAGAGACTTTGAAGTACCATTTTTAAGGTTTCACTTCATTTGTGTATGTTTGCAGCTTCTAGAAGAGAAGAACATCCTTGCAGAGCAGCTCCAGGCTGAGACAGAGCTCTTTGCAGAAGCTGAGGAGATGAGGGCTCGCTTGGCTGCCAAAAAACAAGAGTTGGAAGAAATTCTCCATGATTTGGAGTCCAGGGTTGAGGAGGAAGAGGAAAGAAACCAAATATTGCAGAATGAGAAGAAGAAAATGCAGGGCCATATTCAGGTATGGTCCTCAGGAGGTGGAAAAGGGCAGTTAAGGAGGGGGAAGCTCCCTCAGCACCTTCACAGCATGGAGGAATTTGCTCTTTACTGGAATAAGTGAAGGTTTTTCTCCTCTCCCTGTGTTCAGTTTGATGAGCTTCATGTGTCTGTACATATATGAGGGTGAGGAGAGAAAGAAAAGTCAGAATGCCCTGTTGGTATTTAAAGGAGAAATTCTTTAAAGAAGAATTCTTTTAAGAATTAAATTCTTTAAAGATCTTTAAAGACAGAAAGTTCTTCTGAAAGGAGGGGAACCAGGAATGACCAGACTGACCAGATGATGTCACTTGTGAGAGAAATGTTCCTTTTTGACTAAAATCCAATGAATATCATGAAGAATATTCCTCATTTGAGTTTTACAAAACTTCAGACAATGTCTTCTCCTCCAGGTTATTTGGTTGGGTTTTTCTTTTGCAAATCATATTATTTAGATGCTTCCTTATGAATAACAGGGTCCCTGAAAAAGGGAGTGCCTGACAACTTGCCTGTCTCTCAAAATAATTGTCATTAATCACATTTTTATTTTATAATTGGAATTAAAAAGGTGAAAGACTGTTGAAATGAGTGTGTCTTTCCTAGACAGCACATTTCAGCCAAAGCTGAAATACACAGCATAAAAAATTCCATGTGTATCACATGGCCCTTAATTTCATTCCCAGATCATTGATACTGTAAATGAATCTAACAAAGCAAACGTGGTTTTAGTGTGTGGTAGGGCAGGTGGCTTTTTAAAATAATTCATCTTTGTCACTAAGTTTAAAAAAAAAAAAGTTACCACATGTATAACCTGGAAAATGCACAGATGCAGTTGCCTTTCTTCCCAGGACCTGGAGGAACAGCTTGATGAGGAGGAGGGAGCTCGACAGAAGTTGCAGCTTGAAAAAGTGACAGCTGAGGCAAAGATCAAGAAGATGGAGGAAGAGATCCTGCTGCTGGAGGACCAAAATTCCAAATTTTTGAAGGTGAGATCAATGTGCATGGTGGAGATACTGCACACAGGGAATAGTGGTGCCAAGGGCTGTTACAGTCTCTGTAAAAAATGCACCTTAAGGCTTGTGGACACTGGAGATTCATTTGAACTGACATTCCCAAGGGAATTATTTGTCATGCACTCTTTCCAGTTTCAAGATTCTTCCAAATCCAAGAGCTGGCAGCTATCACAGCTGCCATTTTTCTTTGCAAACAGCTTTCCAAATGCTGTCCTAAACCCAGGCCTGCCGTGTGCTAAATTCCAAGTTTCTCTTGGAAAACAAATGTTCGTGTTTCTAAACAATTCCACTCAATGCTTCATATTGATAATCACTTGAAATGAAATCTGTAGGTGCTGTTAGAGACCTCACTGTGGGTTTGGTACACTCAGTTCTTTGCATTGCCCGGGGCCTCCTCAGGTGGTGTTTTACAGGTTGTTCTTCCCCTCCCTCCCAACCAGGAAAAGAAGCTGATGGAGGATCGAATTGCTGAATGTTCTTCTCAGCTGGCTGAAGAAGAAGAAAAGGCCAAAAACTTGGCCAAGCTCAAGAACAAGCAGGAGATGATGATCACTGATTTGGAAGGTTGGTTCTGCCTGGCTTTGTGGCAGGAGGGGATGGATCCCTTGGGACAATGTCTGCAGGGTCTGCTCCGCTCTGGGAAGTGTAGCCCTGTCTGTAGATACTTCAGAGCTGTTATTTTGAGCTAATTCTGGAAGGAAATTTGTGTCTCTTGCAAGACATTGCATCTGGTTTCTCAGCCTTTCTCTTGTTGAACTTGTCAGGTTTTCATTTTTGAGAATCCATTTCATTTATAGACAAATTTAGAAATTCCTGTTGTTCCCTGCATCCATCAGTACCACGGTAAAACATCTTGGGAAGTTGCTTCACTTTTCTGTACCAACACCAGAGCCATGTATTTCTCTAAGAAGGGCAGCAGGATTCATTAGACTTCCCATATTTGATTTTTTTTTAATAAGCAATTCTTTGTTGTTTTGCTTTTCTTAATGCTTTATCTGCATTATATTTCTATATATTATTTATTTTATCATGCTTTATTTTTATTGAGCAACCTGGTCTAGGGGAAGGTGTCCCTGCCCGTGGTAGGGGGTTGGAACAAGATGAGCTTTAAAGTCTCTTCCATCCCAAACCATTTTGTGATTCTCTCTAAAAGAGTTCCATTTTTTCATCCATTTATTTCTTATTGTTTTGCCTGTGTTGTCACAGGCTAAACCTGCCCCATATTTAACCTTTCTTCATTTTATATTGTTTCTTTTTAAAATTGCTTATTGTTGTAAATAGACATTTTGCAACATTAATGAGCTGCCAAGTCAAAGTTGCAAAACATAAAGCAAAGTTGCTCTCTGTGCCCTAATTTGGAAATAGTTTTTGCACTTTGTGTGTTATGGCCTGTCTTGCTACATATTTTAAAGCTGATGTGCTTATGGAAGAATAGCAAAGCCTTATCAGTATAGGAAAGTATTGAACTGATAGGGGTAGTAAGTGATTGATGTGCCTTGTCTTTAACAATTGTATTCAGAGACCTTAAGATGGGTCTAAGTAAGCTTTACTTACTGGAAAATAATGCTTGAGTAGCTGTGTGCTTAGATCAGGACTGGAGACCTGACAGATGTGTTTGGTTATTCTGCCATTCCAAGACTGATGACTTTAGAAATGGAAATTAGAGCTTAAACATAAGGCATGCAATTTCTTGGCTAGTAAAGCACAGGAAAATGATATTTACACTTGGAGGTGGTTCAAGAAGCCATTAAGGCCTCTCTGCTGGAGTCTTGGCACTGCTAGGCACTGATATTTGGGGAAAAAAATTAATTCAGTTTGCTAGGAACTTTCTTAGTTACAAAATTGGGTCTTGTGACACTGCTCTAACTGTCACTGACCAGGAATAAAATGTAAAAACAGAGGGAAAAGTGCTCTTTTTTTGGAATGAGAAACTGTTTGGAGAAGAACAGTGTTACTTTAGGGTGTCTGGAAAATCCCAAATAGCCCTGGGTGGCTGGAAGAGGTGATTCTTCATCCTGATCCAGTAGCAGGTTTAGGAAGGGTGTGAGAGAAATCTCTGCACTGGGGATGCACAAAGTGTCAAACAAGTGTAATAACTCCAGTTTATGCCAATACATTTAGAATCATGTTAATGCTCTGCTAAGCAAAACCTTCCTGGGACTTAAATCTGTTCCATCCGTGCTCATTAGGTAACTGTGGACAATTCAGCCAGGAATTGTCCTAATGAGACACCAGGGAGGTCAGCTGAATGTGTTTGGTGGTTGTGGCACTTGGGTTTTCACAAGGAATTCCTCAGGCCAGGAGTGTCTTGGCTACACAAGGAAATTACTGGGAGGAAGCTCCTGGAGTTGCAGAGTCTTGCTAAATATCCCTGGGATGTGAGTTAGTGGCACAGACACTTGGAAAAATGGTTTATCCCAGTTTTCTTTAAGCTGTACTATTTTCCAGAAGACCTTTTGGAGTCTGGCCTAGCTCTTCCAAAGCCATGCAAGCCATCCTTTTTTTTCCAGTTTATCTTCCTTTTTGAATGTTGATGTCTGTGATTATCTGGCCTGACAGTTGCTCTGTTAGATCCCACTCCTTTCCTACCAAGATGAGGTTATGTTTCTGTTCCCTTATCTCAAACCTTTTTCGTCCATTCACAGGCTTTTCCTTGACTTTCTGACTGAATCACACAGTTCTCCTTTGCTATTTCATTTTTCTCGACCTGGAGAAAGAATTGAGACAACATAAATTAAACTTCCCATCCTTCCTGCCACCCCTTGCCCCTGCCCCCAAAGCTTCTGAGGGGGACAAGAGAAAAAATGATTTACCAATATCATTCTTTGCTTCCTCAGAGCGCTTAAAAAAGGAGGAGAAGACCCGCCAGGAATTAGAAAAAGCTAAAAGAAAACTGGATGGTGAAACAACAGACCTGCAGGACCAAATAGCTGAGCTGCAAGCCCAGATTGAGGAGCTGAAGATCCAGCTGGCCAAGAAAGAGGAGGAGCTGCAGGCTGCTCTGGCCAGGTCAGGGCAGGGGCTGCACAACGGGGGAAAAATCTGCTCTAAACCAAAGTTTGCTTTGGAGCTGGGAATGTTGGGACAGAAGCCAGTTGTTATTTGTGCTGGGGCACCTCTAGGCACCTGTGCTGTGTGTAGACATGGCACAATAAAGGAATTCAGTGCTCTCTCAGCATCCTTGCTCTACAGAGCTGTGAAATAACCCCAGAAGTTTCACCAGGGTAAAATAGTTTTTGGGTTCTGGAAGCTTTTTAGTCTCACAGAATTCAGCCTCAGGAGAGGAAAAACATGTAGTTCTTAGTGGATCTTCCCTGACAGAGTTCTGTCAGAGATTAGCAGGACAGGCTTTGTCTGCATTTCTGGGGTAGTCCTGAAGTCACATGTTATGATATGAGCTAAACATCTTTTTTTTTTTTTTTAAGTAGGCAGATTTGTGGGAAGAGAAAATTGTACAGATGGAACATTTTTGGGACAGTGTTGATATCTACAAAATTGGAATATTTGAATGTAAACTAAAGCTTGATCATTCTGAGAATGCACCTGTGACCTGCAGCACTGTGCTTGAGAGTAACAGTGGGGTTTTATCTATCATATCTATTATCTGTCCCTGGAAGTGTCCAAGGCCAGGTTGGACAGGGCTTGGAGCAACTTGGGATAGTGAAAGGTGTCCCTGCCCATGGAGGGGGTGCATTGAATTTGATGATCTTTAAGGTTCCTTAACCCAAATCATTCTGGGATTTTTTAAAAGGTCTGTTTTATTCTAATGGAAAATTTAAGATCTCATTTCTGTAGATAATTTAAATAGATTCTTCTGAGAGTAGCTAAAATACCATTAATTGTTGTGCCACTGCTTACCAGGGGTGATGATGAAGCAGTTCAGAAGAACAATGCATTGAAGGTGATAAGAGAGTTGCAGGCCCAAATTGCAGAACTGCAGGAGGACCTGGAGTCTGAGAAGGCCTCACGCAACAAGGCAGAAAAGCAGAAAAGAGATTTAAGTGAAGAGTTGGAGGCTTTAAAAACTGAACTGGAAGATACTTTGGATACCACTGCAGCACAGCAGGAGCTGAGGTAGGAGCACATGTCTGTGTGAGAAGGCACCATTGAAATTCGTCTTTAAAAAAGAGACTGAAATGCTGAGTTTTTTGCTAACCCTTGGTGCTTCCTCTAGGACAAAACGTGAGCAGGAGGTGGCTGAACTGAAGAAAGCAATTGAAGAGGAAACCAAAAACCATGAAGCACAGATCCAGGAGATCAGGCAGAGGCATGCCACTGCCCTGGAAGAGCTCTCTGAGCAACTGGAACAGGCCAAAAGGGTGAGAAGAAAAGGAATTTTCTGCTACAGAACTTTTTATAAATACCAAAGGTGGTGTGGTCCCTTCCATGATACCTGCAGAGCTGAGTTGTCTTCTAACCATGCATCACAGTTGCACCTGGATGAGATTTATCATGCTGGTTTGACAATATTGCAACTATCAGACACTCTTGGCACACGTGGATCACTCAGCTCCTGCTCATGGAGCTTGAATGTTGTGTTCAGAAGTACAATTATTCCAACTCTGCCAAAAAAAGAAATGTCTAGTTTGTGAAATTATAGTTTGGGTCATTTGCAAATGTATGTGGATAGTAATAATAATCTTTATGTTGGGAATACATCACAAGCTTCATTAGTATTTTAAACTGAGAAATCTAGCAGTTAAACTCTTGATTTTCACCGGCTTTATTCACCTGAAGATCTCATGCATGTCTTCTGCTCCTTATTCATTAAACATTCTCAATGAGAGCATGAAAAAATGGAAAAATACCCTGCAATCTGAACAAAGGGTCCTGTGACAAGATGATGTCAGTTCTGGGGATATAGTAAGAATCACACTTAAACATCCTGTATGCCAATTATTGCTTTTTAAAAAAAGGTTTTTGACAAATGTCAGTGCAGTGCTGAGAAGTGCTTTGTTCTGCTCTTCCAGCCTGCTCTGCCTACT
Organism: Pachyramphus minor; assembly: GCA_013397135.1. Taxonomy (NCBI): domain Eukaryota; kingdom Metazoa; phylum Chordata; class Aves; order Passeriformes; family Tyrannidae; genus Pachyramphus; species Pachyramphus minor. Next base: position 131,562 of record VYXB01001119.1, read on the forward strand.
CAAATCAGGGCAGCTTTGGTTCATATCTCCCCTTTTATTTCTGTGAGATGAGCCATGCTGAGCTGGTAATGGGCACATTCCTTCCCAGTTACAGTGCTGCTAAAACAGTCATTTTACAGCACTGAAATCCCATCTTGTGTCTCCTGGTCCTCACTGGTACCTGTGATGTGTGAGAGCAGAATAACTTGCATTAACTCATCTTTGGCTGACACACACAAAATGTTTCATGGCAGCATTTTAAACACTCTTTGCTTACAACTTGCTGAGCACTTAATTTATCTTTGAACTTGTAAACCTGATTTGCAGAACAATTTTTAGCAGGAAATAGTCACCTGTAACAAAGGATTGAATCTCTTTTGTCTTTCCTAGTTCAAAGCAAACCTCGAAAAAAACAAGCAAGGCCTCGAGTCTGACAACAAGGAGTTGGCCTGTGAGGTGAAGGTACTGCAGCAGGTCAAGGCAGAGTCTGAACACAAGAGGAAGAAACTTGATGCTCAGGTCCAGGAGCTGACTGCAAAGGTCACAGAAGGGGAAAGGCTCAGGGTGGAGCTGGCGGAGAAAGCGAACAAGCTGCAGGTAAGGAAGTTCTAAACTGCTGCAAAACAGGCAAGAAGATAAAAGTTGTAACCACGTGCAGAAATGGCCTGTAGGGGACATGGGACTCAGTCATGGGCTTGAACTACCTACTTGAGGTGATGTGGAGAGAGGTCAGGTGGAGAGAGCTACTGACATTTATCCTGAACTTTCTGGGCTATATGGGAGTTAAAGTGGCTTTTAAATGCCTTCCATCCCAGAGAGCAAGTCCTGCAGGAAGCCCAGCTGCTGACAGCTGGCCTACAAGCTTTTTGCTTGTTGAATTGAGTAGGTTGGGCTGAGCTTTTCCATGGGTTTAACCAATAATGTACTGATTGATGGTGGCCACAAGTTTGCTTTTGTGCTTCAAAATGGGGAGCTTGGCAGGTAGGGATTGCAAGTACAGGCCCAGTTTCCTGGGAAATGGAGAAAACAGGCAAAATTGAGCCATGGCTGACATTTAAACCACAGCAATGTGTATTTTAGGTAAATCCAGCTAAAGTACTTCAAAAGGAGAATGGCCCATTTCTCTTTGGAGGAAGCTTTCAGGCTGTCTCTCACTGTATATAAAAGTAGCATAGCCTAAAATGCTAAGACTTGGCACCTGGCAGTAACCTTTTCTCTTGCAGTGATGTTTTAAACCCAGCTGCCACCCTGGTAATCCCTGGATTAATGATTTCATAAAATGTATGGTCCTAGAATTAAAAATAGCATTGAAGTATGAATGCAGGTTTCAGAATGTGCTGTGCTAGGTAGCTGAGCCTAATAAGATAAGTCTAGTTTTGTTGTACCACTTCACTTCAGGACTGACATTCAACTTGATGTTTCTGGCCAGACTTCAGTATTTTTAGCTGGTTATCTCTCTGTTTTGGGATCTGTTGTTGTCTTGCCATACCTGGATTTTGTTGAGGTTTGGTGTTCTGCAGTTCCAGCTCCCGGTGGGCTTTGAGTCAGTGCTCACTCTTACCCTACACTGCTTGCTTTGCAGAATGAGCTGGATAATGTCTCCAGTCTCCTGGAGGAAGCAGAGAAGAAAGGCATTAAGTTTGCCAAGGATGCTGCCAGTTTGGAATCTCAGCTTCAGGATACGCAGGTGTGTGTTCAGCAGAGCTTGAACTTGGCACTGGAGCTTTGTTCCTCAGGGAAATGCTGCCTGCTAGCAGAAAATACATTTTCATTCATGCTTTGGAAAGTCCCTGGGGTAGAAGCTGCATTTCCTGTTAAGTCCAGTGAAATGTGATGTATAATGATGGCTCAGCTACACGTGGAACCAATTTTTCATTACCTGGGCTTCACTACCTGGTAGCTGGTAGCCTTTCAATTTCTCTTTTATATCTAAGTCTGTGTGGGAGACAAGAAACAAATAAAACAAATAAAACACATACTCTCAAGTAGAATGTTAATGTCAATAATATTCTTGGGGTACATGGAAGACATGAGGGACAATACCCTGGGTCTTATACAGGGTAGAAGTTCTTACTGTTTAAGTTCAAACCGTCAGGTTTCGGTTCTGAATTTTAAAAAATCAGCTTTCTGCAGGTATTTATCACTTCTATATACTCTCTTTTCCCTGTATAAAAGTGGCCACTTAACTACTAAAGCCTGTAAACCTGTTAATCACAATTGGAGAGGTTTACAAGGAGCAGGATGGGGACAGTGGATGGGATGTGGTTACACCTTCCATTAGTTTTTGCTGTGGCAGAAGTTTCCACTGCCACATTACATAAAGCCTGTAAACTGACCTTTATATTTAAACAATGCAGAAAAACTGGGAAGCATGCTGCCATTGCAGGATTTGCTGCTATATATTCTTCCCAGGTGTTTTAAAACAGGTGCTCTATATGCTTGTGTGAAAGAAGAAAAATATATTTTGAAAGTGCTTTCTGTGTTTGTCCCTTTAAAGACAGAAAAATTAATTTATAGCACAGCCCCTGGCATGGATTCCCTGGTCAGAAATATGTTTTTATAAAGGTTTCAGTGTGCCCCAAATGAGTGATCAATGTCTTTTTGAAAACCCCAATTACAGATGTCTTCATAAGCTTGTCCCTGTACCAAAATCTGTGAGAAAAATATCAAACCTGAAACTCTCCATCTACAGTCCTGGAGGTTTCAGGTGCCAGCTCCTGCCACAGTTATGACACTGTGAACAGGCTGAACTCTGACTGTGCCTGTGTTACAGGAGCTGCTGCAGGAGGAAACCCGCCAGAAACTCAACCTCAGCAGCAGGATAAGGCAGCTGGAAGAGGAGAAGAACAACCTGCAAGAGCAGCAGGAAGAGGAAGAGGAGGCCAGAAAGAACTTGGAGAAACAGATGCTGGCCTTGCAGTCACAGGTAAGCTGCTGTGAGTGGCAGGACTGGTGTAAGGCCTGCACACCCCAGGTGAGCTGAATTGGTGTCCCACACCTTCAGGAAACACATCATGTAACTCACACATGTGCTAGACCACATTTGGGAATAAAATATTCTGTGGTCTTTCTCCATTGCAGTAACGAGTAGGGTGACCTGCAGTGGGCAGGACTTTGCCCTGCTTCCAATTTTTGTGTTCCTTCAGCTTCCAGTGACATCTGTTCCTGGTTTTGCCCTTTGGACCCTGTGCCTTTCCTTCCCTCTTGTGATGCACTGAGGGACATTCCTTTCTCATATTAAATTTCAGTTGGCTGATGCCAAGAAAAAGGTAGACGATGACTTGGGAACCATTGAAGGCTTGGAGGAAAGCAAGAAGAAGTTGCTGAAGGACATGGAGTCCTTAGGCCAGCGCCTGGAGGAGAAGGCACTGGCTTATGACAAACTGGAGAAGACAAAGAACCGCTTGCAGCAAGAGCTGGATGACTTGATGGTGGATCTGGATCATCAGCGCCAGATTGTCTCTAACCTGGAGAAAAAGCAGAAGAAGTTTGATCAGGTACTCCAGTTCCCTGCCATCTTGCTGTTTTCCATGAGTTTTAAATGGCATCTTGTTTTTATTGTTACTGATCTTGTATAAAGGAGGGTCTGACTGCTGTGGTTATTGATAAATCTTCAGTGAGCAGTTGGCCTTTGTTAAGAGTAACTTGTCATTCCAATTTCAGTGAGCTAAACACCATCTTTGAGACTTGTTAGATCAAGTAATAACCTCTTCCTGTACAAAAAGGAAATTAGATTGGAACAAAACCTTACGAGTATTATTATAATCCCTTGAGATAGACTAAGAAAGGATCTGAAGACTGAAAGATGGAAATAATATGAAACTTATTTAGTCTTGATTAGTAGCTTGCTTTCCTCCTCTCATCCCAGAGTAGCTGTAGCTGTTTTCTTACTGGCACTTAGATCAAAACTGAGAGATTAGACAGCTTCTCGTGGCCAATTAAACTTAGAGTGTTAAACAGTCATTGAATGAAACACCTGAGGCAGGAAGGACCTGATTACAGAGCTTAAGAGATGGATTAATTGTTTGTTCTGTTCAGATGCTGGCAGAAGAAAAGAACATTTCTGCCAGATATGCAGAGGAAAGGGATCGTGCTGAGGCAGAAGCGAGGGAGAAGGAAACCAAAGCCCTGTCTCTGGCTCGGGCCTTGGAGGAAGCCCTGGAAGCCAAGGAAGAGTTTGAAAGACAGAACAAGCAGCTGCGTGCAGATATGGAAGATTTAATGAGCTCTAAAGATGACGTGGGCAAAAATGTGAGTATGTTTGCACACCCTGTTTTGTTACAAACCTCGTACTGGGAACAGCACGGGAAAACTCCCTGGCTGGGGAAGTGTATGTGACACAGGAATGGTCATTCCTAAGGTGTAAGTTGTATTCTCACTTGTTTTACACTTTTGGATAAANTGGTCATTCCAAAGGTAACTTACGACCCAAAATGCTGAGGAATTAATGCTCAGAGTCAAGGGGTGATCCTTATTAGCATCAGGGCTTTTCAAAAGTTGTACTCTTACTTGTTTTACACTTTTGGATAAATGGAGGTGGGACTGTGGCCAAGTGTAACTGGTTACATGTTGCTGCTGTCATAGATGGAGGGGCAGCCCCTCCATCATTTTTGTATTGGTGGGTGTGTTTTTTCCTGTGTTAGTGAGGGATAATGAGGATTTCTGTTACCTTTGGTCAAGCTGAGTTCCAGGCCATGGTTGAATCAAAGGCAGGACAGAAGTGACCCTTCAGTGTCCTTCCTCCTCCACCCGCTGAGGCAGCAAAGGCGGCCTGACCTTCGCTGAGGGCCTTTGCTCCCCTCCCCCTGTTACAGCCCCACAGCATTGTCTCCTCCAGGATCCAGATTTACACTTCTAACAGGCCTTTTACACCTGGGTAAGGGGAGTGAGTCTGCACTGAGACAGCACTGGGTGTGAGTGAGGCCTCTGCTTCACCCCAGACACCCTTCAGTGGTTAAGCCTTGCTTGGTGGTGCAGGCTGAGCTCAGGTGCAAGTGGCTCAGGTCAGGTTCCTGCTCCAGCAGCCTCATCAGTTGTGCACAGCAAGCCTGGCCACTGCCCACAGTGGCTGGTGGCACCTGCACTGGGTTTGAGGGCTTGCCTGGCTTACTTTTATTCACTGCTCTTTCTGTGACACTGCACGGTTCACTGCACAGATGTTTCTTGGGTTCTCTGATACAGATTTAGAGGTGCTGCTCTGCCTGTTCTGATTCATTGCCCAGCCTGGAGCATCACAAAATACACTGCACTGAGTTCATACTGTGACTTGTTCTGCTGTTAGCAATTGCTGATTTGAGGTACCTGAAGGAGAGGGTCTGACCAATGTTTGTGGCTTAGGTCCATGAGCTGGAGAAGTCAAAGAGAACCTTGGAGCAACAGGTGGAAGAGATGAGGACTCAGCTTGAGGAACTGGAAGATGAACTGCAGGCCACAGAAGATGCCAAGCTTCGTTTGGAGGTGAACATGCAAGCTATGAAAGCCCAGTTTGACAGAGATCTGCAAGCCAGAGATGAACAGAATGAAGAGAAAAAGAGGATGCTGGTGAAACAAGTAAGTCTGTTTTACTGTGCTTCATGGTCAGAAGGGGGTGAGGGTCTTTTGCCAAAGCTCTGTGCCTTCTGTGCTACCAGAAAAATAAAACTCTTTGCTTAAAGATTCCATCCTTTAAGAAATCCCAAGCCCTGATCTTAACAAACCATAGAACAGTTCTTGCTGAGGGTTGTCCTGACACTCTTTGTGTCAGGCTGCTGCTGGTGACCTCCAAAACCACTCCCCAGGCAGGCAGAGGTTTGGCTGTTGCTGTCTGGGTGTATTTGAAGGACAAGGGTATGTTTATGTTATTTGCACTTTCAAACCAGTCCTCTAATGTCCAGGAGCAAATCCATGGATGCTGAGATAGACTCAAAAACTGTAATTAAGTGAACAGTCTCCTAAATGAAAATTGTGGCAGAGCTTCCAGGTTTGCTAGACTTGAGAATTCTAATAACACAGAGCAGGCCACAAGAGACTCAAGAAATTACTTTAAAATGTCATGCTGTAAGAGAAGATAGTTCTAAATTAACATTAAGTGTTGAGAAATAAACACACACTATTTCAAGATTTATCACAAGAAAACAAAAATATACTATTACTGAGAATCACCAATATAGGGGTATAAAGGTTACCTGGAGAGCTTTTGAAGTTCACTGCGATGCACAGTTGATTTTATCCTGCATTGGACAAGAGCTCCTGACCCTGCACAAGGAGGGAGATTGCCTTCAAAATGAAATATATTCTTTCATGTTGATAACCTGTTTTATTTTGGTATAGATTTGGCTCAGTCTGTGTTCACTTTCTGCCTACACTCACTTTTGTTACATTTTGGGAAAAGTTGTTGGTGTATAAATGTCAGTAGCACAGCTGTTCCAAGGGAATGTTTTTACTGTTTTCTTGAGAAAATGAGGTGATTTTACATTTTATTTTCCATCAGAATGGCATCTGCCCTAGAGCCATCCCTAATGGTGGGTGGGTGTGCTGGGCAAGGGGCTGGAATGGAAATACTTCAGATGCTGAGTTTTACCTTTGGTTTTCCATTTGGCCACTTCAGACATCTCTGCTTCCACTCTGGGGATTTGGTGTTGCCATGTGCAGGTTCTTCCACAGCCTTTTGCCATGGAGTGGTGTCACCCTGCTCTGCCCTTTGCAGGGACCAGCCCTGGCTGAGGGCTGTTTGCTGCTGCAGCACTGAGCCTGTTCCGTGCCTTGTTCCCACAGGTGCGGGAGCTGGAGGCAGAGCTGGAGGACGAGCGGAAGCAGCGGGCGCTGGCTGTGGCTGCCAAGAAGAAAATGGAGATGGATCTGAAGGACCTGGAAGGGCAGATAGAGGCTGCAAACAAGGCTCGGGATGAAGCCATCAAACAGCTGAGGAAGCTCCAGGTGGGCACAGTGGATAAAGGAGCTGGTTCCTGTCCTGGGACACGGCCCAGGATGTTGCTTTTCGTTCAGTGCATCTGGAGCCTGAAGGCAAAAGGAGAATTAGACTCCACTGATGTGTCAAAGGGTGTCTGGCCTGGACTTAACCCCTGCTCAGATCTCCTCTCATCCTTTTATAGAATCATTGAATGGTTTGGGTTAGAAGGGATCTTAAAGCTCATCTTGTTCCAAACCCCTCTGCCACAGGCAGAAACACTTTTCACATCTCTGGAAGTGTCCAAGGCCAGGTTGGATGGGGCTTGGAGCAACCTGGGCTGGTGGAAGGTGTCCCTGCCCATGGCAGGGGGTGGGATTGGGTGGGCTTTGAAGTCCCTTCCAGCCCAGGCCATTCTACCATTCCACTCTGATTCTGTGAAATGAGGTGAAGTCTTAAGAATGTGACATTTCTGGCAAGGAATTGAGGGATGGAAAGATGAGAAAATGAAGTTTTCCTGCGAACATAAGAACTGGAAATGCATTCAAGTGGAATGAAGCCACTTTGAGAGGAAGGCCTTATATCCTGAAGGCTAAAATGCTTCAGAGCTACTAACAGATGTTGTGATTGTCCTAGTGCAGCCTTGCTTTTCCTTACCCTGCTTTCCAACTGCAGGCTCAGATGAAGGACTACCAGCGGGAGCTGGAAGAGGCTCGTGCATCCAGGGATGAGATCTTTGCCCAGTCCAAAGAGAGTGAAAAGAAGCTCAAAGGTCTTGAAGCAGAAATACTCCAACTTCAAGAGGTGAGCTTGAAATCCAAGAGATTTGTTTTGCTTCCTAGATCAGAGAGTAAAAAAAAGTAAAAATCAATCTCGTGAGTTGAACAGAGAAATGGGCCAGGAGAACTCCCTTGTTCCCCTTGCTCCAAGTCTTCAGTGAAGTCCTTACAGCTTTGTAGGAAGCATTTTAGGAGACTGGACTGAAAAGTTTTGTTAGCAGGAAAACTTTCCTACTGCTTAAACACAGGTGAGACCTCTCTACAATTCGGCAGGTTGTTTTGAGAGTCTCTGAAAGATGCAGTGCACAGTGTCAGGACTGAAACTGATTATTGGAAATTAAAATTTATTATTGGAATTATATAAAATCCAAAAAAATCTCTCCAGTATCTCAGTGGACCATTTGAGTATGTGGAGGTTTATCCCTCTGCCCTCTCAGTCCTAATCCCTTTGTTTCACAGCCATGTTTGCCCTCTCTGTCAGTGATTTCTGCAGAGCTCCAGGTCTTGCTACATCTCTCTGCTCTCCCATTTCTCTCCCTGCTCTGCCACAAGGTCAGACATCAGCAGGGTTGCCTTGTGCCTCTCTTCTGTCTGAATTAGCTACAGGTCAAAGCTTGAAGTAGTTGCCCAGATTCACTACACTTGCACTGGGGTCTGTTTGAGACAACCCACCTCTGACTGGAGCTTCTCTGGGTGGACTTCATGGCCCTCAGACACTCAGTCAGGCATTTAATTGTCCTTCTTAGCAAATGCTTGGTGTTTCTGCCACTTGATGCAGATTTATAATATGAAGTTCACTGTTGTTTATACTGTTGTGCTGAAGCTTTTTGGTTTTTACTCTTCCCTTGTATTCTTGCCGTGTGCTCTGTAAGATCCTAAACCATTTGTCAATTTAGTGCCCACTTTACACTGAATGTGTCTGTTAGAGCATTGCCAGGATGATTTTTCCTGCTGCTCAGAGCTTGAATCTGATTTTCACAGATTTTTTTCCTTTGCTTTGTATGTGGAACATTTCAGGGATGGGGAGAAGTAACTCCACTGCAGTCACATGGCAGTGAGGGGCTTGGAATGTCAAGCTGGTGTGTCCTGACTTCCGCAGCTGTTGCTTCTGCTGATCCATTAAAATCCCTCAGGGATATCCCACTTCAGAGCATCTCCTGGAAGTTATTATAAGGCTGAATGGTTTGCAGAAGTTTTGAGATTCCTGAGGCTGTAATGGATGTTTTCCTAACCCTTCCCAGGAGTTTGCTGCGTCGGAGCGAGCCCGTCGTCACGCGGAGCAGGAGCGGGACGAGCTGGCGGATGAGATTGCGAACAGTGCTTCAGGAAAGTGAGTCAGAACTGCAGAGCTGCAGGGACAGCAGCCCTGCTCTGAGGGCTCACAAAGGCTGTACTGCTGGGCTGCAAGATAAAAACTGCTTGTTGGGATGAAGAGAGTGACGGACACAGTTGCTTCTCCTGACGATTTGTGTCTAAAGTATCAGAAGTGAGGAGAGCCCTCGGAGCAGCCTCCACCTCCCTCAGGAGGGACAACACTGAGCTCTGCTCTGTGTGAGCAGGGACAGCACCCAGGGAA
>VYXB01001119.1:144232-185957 GCA_013397135.1 Pachyramphus minor
AAAGGTTCTTCCCCCAGAGGGTGGTTGGCACTGCCCAGGCTCCCCAGGGCAGTGGGCACAGCCCCAAGGCTGCCAGAGCTCCAGGAGGGTTTGGCTGCTCCTCTGGGGCACAGGGGGTGACTCTTGGGGATGGGGCTGTGCAGGGCTGAGGGTTGGACTCCATGATCCCTGTGGGTCCCTTCCAGCTCAGCATGTTCTGGGATTCTTTGGTAGAAGGTGTCCCTGCCCATGGCAGGGGGTGGGAGGAGATGATCTCTGAGGTCCCATCCAACCCAAACCGCTCTGGGATGACTCTGTGGGCCTGGCAGGACCCCCCAGCAATCCCTGTGTGCTGTGTTTGCAGGAGGGGGGGACCCATCACCTTCTCCTCGAGCCGCTCCGGGCGGCGGCAGCTGCACATCGAAGGGGCCTCCCTGGAGCTGTCGGACGACGACGCCGAGAGCAAAAGCAGCGACGTGAACGAGGCGCCGCCCGCCCCCGCTGAGTAGAGCCCCCCCTTTGCATGCAGAGACCTCTCCAGCCCCGGCAGGAGCACAGGACTGTCCTGCCCACCGAACTGCCTTGTGGCCCCAAACCTGCCTTACGACCCGTCGGCATGTGCTACAAGGCTCCTTATCATAGGTCAACCATGTCTTAAGGCTCTCCAGCCTCACCACACTGTACCCTGCTTCAGATATAGGTACAACTGCTTTTTTTATATATAGCGAACAACCGGGATCGTCTCTGTTCAGTGCATCTCTTTTTTCCAGATAACTCATTGTAAAGCCATTTTCTAAAAGCATCATGTGAAGGATGAAACTTTTTTTTATCAATCCAGAACTGTCATTCCCAGCGGGTGGGTGGCCGGGACAGACCCCTTGCCATGGCTATGCATGCCTTGTGTCCAGCATCCTTCCAGGCTCCCGGGCTCGCCGGCCCCTGGCTGGGCTGAGTCTCTTGGATCAGTGAAGACCAAACCGCACCCGAATCTTTTCTTTTCTCCTCCTCGTTGTGATCCGCACACAATCCGTGAGTGAACTGTGAAACGACCGTGGGAAGTGTTAGAGGGAAGTGTAGGGATGAGTGAGTAGTGTCCATTTTTTAACCTGCAATACCATTTGAAGTGTTCTCAGCACCTGCTCCATCCGTTCGTGTTCATGCAGTCCAGGCACACCCAGGTGGGTCCCCGTCCCCCTGTACAGACCCGTGAGCTCAGAGCCCTCCCTGTAGATATCCAGGCTCCTTTAATGTGAACACCAGTGGGAATTAAACACACAACACAGGCAAAGCTAATTTATTAAGGTGAAGCTGAGCCAGGCCGTGGAGCCGAGGGGCTGCACGTGCAGGAGGCTCTGGGACCCCCTGGCAGCTCCCCGGGAGTCCCGCGGGCCCAGGGGGCTTGTGGGGGCCGGGGCTCCCGTGTGGATGGATGGATGTTGCCTGCCTACGAGTTAACATGCCAGTGGATGTGAATCCTTTTTTTTTGTTGTTGTTTTGTTGTTGTTTTTTTATTTTGAGCAGTATTACAGTGAGTAGTTAGCGTTCTTTTTGTTGAAATAGCTGAAAACTGACATTACAGAAAGTGCCTTAGACACTACAGTACTAAGACAAGGTTACATATATAATTTGCCTATATAACAATGATTTAATGTATTAATTTTGACTGTGCTTCATATCATGTACCTCTCTAGTCCAAGTGGTATTATTGATATTAGTGACAATGAATCAGTGTTAACTAGGAAACTTCCTCTGCCACATGCTCAAAACCCATGGATTTCCCTTTTTTTGGTTCAAAGCTTTAACATCTGTCGCGAAGGTTTTGTTGTGTGTGTTTGGATATTTTTAATCAAACTGGCTGTTGACCACCAGGCGTCTGACTGCAAATATCTTGTTTTCTTGTATACCCATATTTCTAGACAATGATTTTTGTAAGACAATAAATTTATTCATTCTAGATGCGGCCGCCTGCTCTGTTTACTTACTGGAAGAGCTCTCCCGAGGCTGGCATAGACCTTAATAAACGAGATATGACTGGAAGCTGCCTTTTCCCTTCTTCCTGTTTTATTTGCTTGGTTTTTTTTTTTTCCTTTTATTTTGATCTAAATACAGCATCAATGGCTGGGTCAGAGCTGAGCCTTTGCCTTTGAAGCACAAAGGGAGCTCAGGGCACAGGCACAGCCCCCCCTTCTGCCTTTAGCAGGGTCTGGGCTCTGTCCAGGGCAGTTTTGGGGGGTCCCGGGGTGCAGAACCTGCCTCAGGTGAAGGCAGAGCTGGGGCAGGAGGGAGGGGCAGCTGCAGGGGCTGGTCCTGGGTGGGGGCTCTTGGCTGGGTCTGGGACTGGGGAGGCCCTGGGGAGGGGAGTGGATTAAAAACACCCTGAGGGAATGAGCAGAGTGTGGGGGCAGCTGGAAGGGGCTCAGGGGCTGCTTCTCCCACCCTTCCCCTGCTACCTGCAGTTCCAGCAGCCTGACGGGGCCCCAGGAGCCTCCCGGCATGGAGGGACTGCTGGGGACAAGGGCTGGTCCCAGGCACGAGCTCCTGGAACGAGAGTGAGTCCTGGGCACCTTTTCCTGGGGTGCTCCCTCCCGCTGGGCAGAGGGCAGGGGCTGAGGGAAGGCTTTCCCTGCCTCTGGCAGGGCTGGGAGGAGAGAACGGGGTACTCTGAGCTGCTGTTTCAGGGAGGGGACTGCAGGGAGGGTGACCCGGCTCTGCTGACAGGAGCTGGGCCTGGATCGGTTCAGGATGTTCGGGAAAGAGCTTCCCAGGAGGAAGAGGATGCGCTGCCCGGTGTGTCCGTGGGAGGTCAGGGCCAGCCTGGGCAGCAGCCCCGACCCTGGGGCGGGCAGGGGGGACTGGAGCTGCCCCATAGTTGGGGCTCCAGCGCCGTGTCCCGGGAGCGCCGGGGCTGGAGCCGATCCCGGAGCTGATCCCGGGCTGGAGCCGATCCCGGAGCTGATCCCGGGCTGGAGCCGACCCCGGAGCTGATCCCGGGCTGGAGCCGATCCAGGAGCTGATCCCGGGCTGGAGCCGACCCTGGAGCTGATCCCAAGCTGGAGCCGACCCCGGCGGTCTGGGAGCGGCAGCACCGGCTCCGTGTGCCCGGAACAGCGGGGGCAGCACCGGGGCCGCAGCTGGGAGGGGATGGAGCTCCCTGGGAAGGGCCCCAGTGCAGCTCCTCTGCCCAGCAAACATCTTCCAGCTGCTCCAAGGAGACAAAAATGCCCAGCTGGCAGCTGGAGCTTCCACCACTTCCCAAGGTTCCTCCCCAAATTAAATATTGACCCCAGCAAGTTCCACTGGACAATCCAGTGCCCGCAGCAGAACCTGGTGTGGGACAGGTGATTGCTCAGCCCCACTCCAGCACTGGCTGTCCCCATGCCCCCAAACTGAGCTATGGAGCAACATTCCCAAGGGAAGGGGTGTGGGATAACAGGAGTACCTCAGCACTGGCCCCTTCCCTGCACTTGGCAAAAAACCCTACGGGACAAAACAGAGCCACAGCCACCAGTTCTGCAAAATCCACTGAGTCCACATTAAAAGAACTTTATTTTTGGAAGGTTACTCTCATTTGTTTTCATTTTTTTGAAACCACATCATGGCTGTGGCACCAGGGTGGAACGGTACATCCTACAGAAACATGCCAGAGAGAGGCTGAATAAATAAAGCTACAAAGCCCAAGTTATGTACAAAGACCTCAGGCAAAGGTATTATGTTTACAAATCTATGTACAATAAAACAAATGTAAACAGTCAAATGCAGCAGAGGATGCACAGGAAGGAAGGACCATACAAACCCTAAGGGCAAAGGGGCACATCCCACCTCCACTGTGGGGCCAGTGGTTTTTCTCAGCGCTCGTAACTAAACCCCCCGGGAGCTGCAGAGCCCTGAACGTGCTGGACCAGCCCAGAACGGGGAGTTCAGCACCCCCAGCTCCACCCCGGCTCCCTTTGCTGGTTCAGGCTGAAAACCCCCCGACCCTGAGGCACAAGGACAGAGAAATCCCACAGATGTGTCGCTCCAAGGACCCACAAGGTACCACAGTCGCCCGACGCTGTCACAGAACCCGCAGGGGACACTCGGGTCCTGCCCGGGGCAGAGCAGGGGGGTGACACTCACAGGGCCTGGGGGTCCATGGGCAGTGGGGGCAGCTGCAGCTGGGGCTTCCCAGTGCTCTCCTGGAGCTGCTGTGGAGCTGTGAGGGGAAGTCTGGGCCGGTGGGGCAGGTCCAGGGGACACCTGAGGGCACAGCAGCCGGGCACAGCCCTGCCCAGGGGCAGGAGCACAGAACAGCTCAGCCCTGCCCCTCACCCCTCGGTGCTGCCACCTCCCTGCCCCCTGTGCCACTGGCAGGGGCCCAGCCAGGCTGGGCTGCTGCATCCAACACCCTCCCTGGTGCAGCAGGACTGAGACACCCCCTGCAGCCACTTCCCAGTGCCCCAAGTGCCATCGCCCACCCTCCCCAGGGCCTCTTTGCAGGGTCTGAGCCTTGCCCAGAGGGCAGAGCTGCAGGGATGGGGGAGCCTGGAGAGGAGCAGCCAGTGCTCGAGTCAAACACAGGAGAGAGGAAGCAAAGGGCCGAGGGCTGGGGAGCAGGACTCGTGTGTGTCCCCAGACACAGCCCTGGCAGCAGCAGCTCGTGGGGCACAGAACGTCCACGACAGCGACAGAGAAAACAAACTGTATTGACAGGACGGGGGGGGCCGTGAGCTCGGGGTGTCCTCTCGGGGTCATGTTCCAGCGGGGTGGGAAGGGGGAGGAATCGGGAGCAGTTCTTCTCTTGCTGGGCTGAGAAAAGCAAACACAAGTCCAAGCGCTCCCCCTCCCGGCTCATACGCTCAGGGGGAGCATTCCCGGCGCCGAGGACGGGCGGGAGGCTCCGAGCCCGGGGGGACCTTGGTCAAAGCCGTTCACTGCCCTGGAAACGACAAGAGAGAGGCGTTAGGGGAGGATCGGCACAGGGACAGGGCACTGCTCACCTCCCCCTCACCAGCAGCTGCAAAACCGACCCCTCTCCTCCCCCCTCACCCCTGGCAGCTCGGGGAGGGCGGGAGCAGGGCCAGGATAGGACACGGGTCCCACCTCCGGGTGCCCAGCCCTGGAGCAGGGATGTGCTGGGAGGGGACCAGCCCAGCAGGACAAGTGGCTCCTGCCCAGACCCTGAGCCCTCTGGCGTCTTGTGGGTCTGTGCAGCTCGAGGGCCAGGGCCAGCAGCTCTCAGGCTTCTTCCCACCCCCAGCTCCCTGTCCCTGTCCCTCCCCTGTCCCGCAGTGCCCGCAGTGGGCAGAGGCCCCGGGGCTGTGTCACCACGGGCTGTGCCCCAGGGCTGGGGCCGCTGCCACCTCTGTCCCTCAGGGCTGGGGACAAAGGCTCTGCCCCGGGATGGGACAGACACACACACAGAGCACAGCAGAGCTCCCTCTGTGCTCCACGGATCCCACCGGGATGCAGCAGAGGCTCCAGGACCCTCCACCCCCAGGACCTTCCCTCTCCCCCAGGCTGCTGCTGGATCTGTGGAGAACCTGATCCTGGAGGGCTGGGAGAGCAGTGGGTGGGTCTGGCAGCTTTGCCATCTCTGCTCTGTGATGGCTCTGACAGATCTGCTGCCTGCCCAGGGTCACCATCCCCTGAGCTCCTGACACCAGGAGCGATTCCACCACCCCTGGAGCAGCACATCCACCCCACTGCCATCCCAAACCAGCACCCTGCTCTCACAGGGCTCTGTGGGGGAACCCTCACAGCCCTGAAGGGCAGGGCAGGTCCTGCCTCGATGTGCCACCCTGCAGCACTGTCCCCAGTGTCCCCAGCTCTGCCTGGGCCACCAGCACCCCAGAAGGTGCCACTGGGATGTGTCCAGAGCTGCTTGTGCAGGGACATTCCAGCAGAGCCTGGGCTGCAGGGGAAAAGGCAGCAGGAAAAGCAGTGTGAGGGCTCTGCTGCTGGGGGAAGAGCCCTCCTGGGAGGGGGAGGCTCCAGGCTGAACCTGGAAGGTCACATCCTGCTCGATGCCACTGCTGCCTCAGGGACACAGGTGGCAGCAGCTCCTGCCCAGGGGACTCCTGGCAGTGAGCCCAGGGGAGGGCAGGGCTGTTCACAGGATCACACCCTGGGCTGGGTGGGAAGGGACCTTAAAGACCACTCATCCCACCCCCTGCCATGGGCAGGGACACCTTCCACCAGCCCAGGGTGCTCCAAGCTCCATCCAACCTGGCCTTGGACACTTCCAGGGATGGGGCAGCCACAGCTTCTCTGGGCACCCTGTGCCAGGGCCTCCCCACCCTCAGAGTCAGGAATTCCTTCCCAATATCCCATCTAACCCTGCCCTCTGGCAGTGTGAAGCCATTCCCACGCTCCCTGTAGCACAGCACACCATTCCCATGCAGCTGATGTTCCCTGCTGACCCTGCTCCTCCTGGGTCAGGGCCACAGAAACCCTTCCAGCACAGCCAGGAGGGTGCTGCCAGTGCAGGGGCAGTGCCCAAATCCTCCCAGAACAGCATGTGAAGAGCTCACTGCTTGCTAGCAAGGACAGCCTCACCCCCTGAGCCAGGCTGCTCCTGTCCCTCTCTGGCTGGAACATCCCCATCCCAGCACCAGATCAGAGCAGGGAGATCTCTCCCTGCTCTTCCCTTTCTCACCTCCTCCTCATTCAGCTGGAAACTTCAGCTCCCATTTGAGAGTTGCTTTGCTACAATCCCAAGGCAAAACCCTCCCTGCCTGCACTGAAGAGCTGCTGGAGAGGCTGAGGGACAATTGGATTTCCCTGTTCCTGTTTGGATGAAGGGCACAGAGCCAATCTGATCCTAACATGACTCTGCAAATGAGTTACCAGCTGGAAAACACCTCTGCCAAGTAGGACAGGAAGAAAAAACCCACCAGAGAAAAGCCAACCCCAAACAGGATTAAAATGTCCATGTGGAAAGGGCTGGAGAACAGTGCCATCCACCAGCAGGAGCCTGCAAGTGTTTGAGGAGGCACAGTGAAGCTCTGTGGGTTTGCCACGTTTCCTGCACTAAATCCAGAGCCACCCTGGCACTGGCACATCCTGGGGCAGTGCCTGGGAATGCAGCTCAGCCAGCCCAGCACTGGCACCTCCTGACATGGCACAGTGGCACGGGCAGCTGGGCCCTTCCAGCCCCCAGCAGGTGCCACCAGGTCCTTGTGGTGCCCCCAGCCCAGGAAAGAGGGGCCACATCCCCACAGGGCTCCACAGCACCACCCTCTGCACCAGCCACTGCCTGCACAGCCCCCTGCCAGCCTGTGCCACTGTCACCCTGTGCCCCTGCCACCCTGTGCCACTGCCTGCACAGCCCCCTGCCACCCTGTGCCACTGCCACCCTGTGCCACTGCCTGCACAGCCCCCTGCCACCCTGTGCCACTGCCACCCTGTGCCACTGCCTGCACAGCCCCCTGCCACCCTGTGCCACTGCCACCCCTGTGCCACTGCCACCCCCTGTCCCTGCCACCCTGTGCCACTGCCTGCACAGCCCCCTGCCACCCCTGTGCCACTGCCACCCTGTGCCTGCTTCAGTCACAAACAATCCAGTGATGCCCTAAAGAAGGGCACAGAGCCCCAGGGCAGGGCCAGGGCAGCACTGAGTGAGCACTGAGTGTCCCCAGTGTCCCCCAGCATCAGGTGTGGAGAGCTCCCAGCACCCCCCTGCACACAGAAACCTCTCTGCTCAGGGTGGGAAAGGCAAAAACCCCATCCAGAAACCTTTTGAGGCTTCTCCATTGTTCGCTAATTAAAAAATTCAAGCAGGAAGGCAGGAGACACTTGCCTGCACTGCTCAGCACATCCCACCAGCCCAAACTTGCTCTGGGTGCAGAAATAAAGGGAAAGCAGCAGCTTGGATGTGCTGGGGCACAGCAAAAGGCACCAAACAGCAGCAGCAACTGGGAGATACTGGAAGCTGACCCTGGGGCTGAGCTTAGGGAGGTCTTACCCAGCCTTGGATTTCCAGTGGCAACATGAAAACACACAAAACAAGGGAAAGAAATCAGCATTACTGCAGTGAGAACCAGAGTGAAAGGCAAGTAGAACACCCTAAACAGAGCAACTGTTAAATAAGATGTCCTGCCTGAGCTGCCAGAGCTGGGAAGAGAAGCCCTTGTCCTTGGTCTCCAAGGTCTCAGATGGGAGGAGCTGCACAGAGACTTGGCCTCAGGGATTAACCCCAACCTGATCCCTCTCCTGCTTCTCCCCCATTCCCTGTCCCTCAGACCCACCCCAGCACACCCTGTGATGTGCCCTTGCTCTGGGCTTCCCAAGAAACCAGGTTCCAGTGCTCCAAAGAGAGGCAGCAGCAGCTGGAAGTGCCCCTGCAGTGGTTGCTGGTGGCTGTCTCTGACTGTCCCTACAGTGCCCTGTGCCCATTTCCAGCCACAGTCTCTGCCCTGATTGCTAATGACAGATTTTGACTCATTAATCAGCATTTCAAGCTGTGTTTTGTACTTAGCACCTGATTCCAAGACTCCCTCAACTCCAAGTATCCAACAAAACCTGAGCAGAAGATTCTCCTGGAGCTCAACAGCCCGGCCTGGAGGGTAAATGGAGCTGGTCAAAGCACACTTGGAGAGCAGACACACAGGGAAACCAGAGGAAAAGTGAGTTCTGAGGCAGGGCAGGGCTCTAACACACATCTCCTCCTCTCCTGGGCAGCAGCAGGAGGTTGAGGAACACCCAGCAGAGATGTGAGAGGAGGAGGAGGAGGATGAGACTGGCAGGAACCTGCCCTTTTTGACAGCACAGGGAACTCTGCACACTCCTCCAGAGGCAGGGAAGGGACACCAGCCTGGCCTTTGTCCCTGCAGTGGGGCCTGTGAGCCCTGAGTGCAGGACCCCATCCCCAGGGGCTGCACCTGCCCACCCTTGCTGGCACATCTGTGCTCCCAGCTGCTCCCAGCTGCTTCCAGTTGCTCCCAGCTGCTCCCAGCTGCCAGGGCTGTGTTGGGCAGTGCTGCTGACACCGAGCAGGGGCACTGCTGTCCCTCCCCACACTGCTTCCCCCTCTCCAGCCCTTGTTTGCCTTCCCTTCAGTAAGCTCATCACAAGTCCAGAGCCACAAAATGCTGAAGGAAAACCACAACCAAAGAGCAAAACTTTGAAGATGAACTCCATCAACAGCAGCAACATTTCCCTCTGTGTCCCTGCTGGGCCCAGTTCAATCAGAATCATGCAGATATTTGACACATTAATTAGATCAAGAAAGCAGCAGCACTCAGGCTTATGTTTGCAACAGGTCACAGCACCAGAGAGGTTTATTTAAAGTAAGGAGGAGGAGAGATTACAGCCTTGGGCTTTGATCAGGGCCTATTAGTGTGTGACACTAAGAACTACCTCGTGCAGTTACCAGAGCCCAGCTCTGCCCCCCAAGCCCCAGGTTACAGCACATGCAGCAGATGAGTGCAAATGAATTCATTTACCCATGACCAAGGTGGGGAATATGACCTTTTCACGCCTAGTGGAGAGAAAGGGAAAGTTTATGTACACAAAACACATTCCTGAGCACAACCCTTGATGCAGGAACTGGGGCAAAGCAAAGGTGTTAAACTAACCCTCAGCAAACCTCTGCCCTCTGCTCAGGGAGCCCCTGCTCTGCACAGGCACATTACAGGATTACTCACCTGAGTTGGCCACAGTTCCCTCTTTTCCAGGGAAACTTGTTATAAGGTGGACCAGGGACCCAAAGAAGAGCCCAAATTCCCAGCCTGGTGTGCACAGCCCAGGGCTGTGGGTAACAGATGCACCCATTTGCTTCATGGCACTGCTGCAAGTGTGCAAGAATCTCCTCACACTCAAACTGCAGCTTGTTTGATTAGAACAAAGCCCAACTGATCCAGATAAATAACTAAGAACAAACATCAACCCCAAAGACTTTGGCATTCAGGAGTGCAGGAGGGGGAACAAGGAGTTAATGCCCTGAGGAACAAGCACCCCAGTGCCAGGACACTGCAGGGCCCTTCATGGCCAGAGCTGTTTTGTTCCCAAACTGGACTGACCTTAACAACCAATTAAGAACAATTAAAATAGCAAAAAGCCCAAATATCTATCCAAGAACATCTCCAGGTGCTGCTCTGCCATTCCCTGGCACCTGGACAGAAGCAGCTGTTCCTGAAGGAACAAGTCTGCAGGAAACTCATCTCACCCTGGACACTGGGGAGTTGGAATAAAGTAGGGAAGTCCTGAGCCTTCCAATTTTCCAGCACAGCTCTGCAGCAAGCCCTGCTGTCGTCCCCTACAGCAATGCTGCCCTGTTCCAGCTCCTGCCCAGCTCCACTCTGAGGGCAAAGAGGGGCCTCACAAGAGCTGGAGACTCCTCAAACACCGTAACCAGCAAAATGGCAGAGGAAGGCAAGTAAACAGAGCTGTAAGGACGGGGCTGAGGTCCCTCTGCCCCAACCCCAGCACCCAACAACCGTCTGCTCTTCGGGCAGAGGGCGCAGGTTGGATCAGATCTACAACCACACGAGGCTGGATCAGGGTCCAGCAGCACTCAGGGCAGGGAGGAGAGGGCAGGGGGTGGAGAGGGAAGGGCAGAGGGAAGGGCAGGGCTCCCCTCAGCCCCCAGTGCCACAGGGACACAGAGCAGGGAGCTCCCACAGCACACACTGCCAGCACCTCAGGGGCACATGAGGGACACCAAGGGGAGCAGGAGCCAGTGTGGGGGACAGCCCTGGGCCACCCACCCTGCCAGGCCAGCACAAGGGGTGCAGAGGACAAGGGCAGGACAAGCTGCTGCTTTTCCAAAATCTGAGCACTCAGAGCAGAATTCACCCCCCAGAAAGGGTGAGCTCTGAACAGCACAACACTTGTGGGTACTTCTCCATTTGTGCACAGAAACTTCTCCTAATTACTTCCTATCCTTCATCTTTGGGGGTGGATGTTTTCCAGTTGAACTGTCTGAAGTATCAGAGTTTGTACAGGAAAGAGAATCCCAAATCTTCAAAGGTGAGGGAATAAATGCAGCAAAACTCTGTAGAGCAGAGGTATCACCAGGCTGCACACACACTAAGGGACAGCCCAGAACTGACCACACTGTCCTGCCTCCTGCAGGCCCAGCAGATGGAGGGAGCTGCATGGTGCTCACACTGAGCTCATGTTCCAGGGAATCCAGTTCACTCTTTTTCTTTTCCCAATTTTTTTCTTCCAATTCAAGGAGTGTGGCTTGGCCAGGGAGGAACTGGCAGAAAAGGAAAGGAAGAGGAGGAAGGACTGCTTTGAGTGCTACCAAAGGTCTGGGCTGCAGTAAGCAGGAGTAGCCCAGACATACCTGTGTGGCTTCACTTGCAGGGTCTCCAGCAACTTGCACATGAGCCCATCAGTCATTTCCACCTCTCTTCCTGCCCAACAACACCCACCTCTGCTGCAGCTCCTTCAGGGGCCAGGGTTTCTAAGCCTTTTTCAGCCACAACCTGCTCCTCCTTGCAGGCACCAGCCCAGGTCACAAGGGTGGTGACAAGGTGGGGAATTCAGAGTGTCCCTCACCCCACAGAGCTTCCTGGTCCCACCACACCCAGTTCAGCCCCGCTGCCTCCTCACAGCTGCCACAATCCCTCCCCAGCAGGGCCCCCTCAGCACACACACAACCCTAAGGTCTGGTTTGCACATCACACTGACTTTGTTACATCTCCAAACTCCTTCAAACAGCAGTGGCTGCAAAACCTCTGACTTCCAGCTTGTATGAGGCAGCTCTGCCTGCTCCCACAGGGCACTGCAGCCAGGGGAGGGGTGGCTGTAGAAGCTCAGCTGTCTGGCTCTCTTCACACTGGGAACAGCTCATCTCATTCTCTAAAATAAGTGTAGGATGGAGCACGTGCTGAGGATTAGCATTAAACTGCACTGGGATGAGGTTTAACCTGGAATATTACCACAGTGCAGGGAGCAGGGAGGGTGTTTTGCCCCCAGCACCACTGTGCTTTTCACCCTCATACACCCACGGGGCCTTGTGGAACCACTTACCAGGATCCCAGAGGAAGCTCTGACCATGGGCAAGTCACATGAGGTAGTTTCTCCTGTGCAAACAGTTCCTGTCACCCCCCAGCAGCCACAATTACACCATCAGTGACGTTCCTCTCTTCCCCTAATGCAGAGGGAAGTGAGCACCCAGGGCTCCACCCTCCAAGTGAACACTCCTGCCTGCCCTCAGCTATGCCAAGGGCAATCCCCACAGCCCCAGAGCACACCAGGAGCTGTGGCAAATCCAGCTCTGCTTCCCTGAGACCCTCTCAAAGGCCACACTCACCACTAGCAGGTTTGCTGCCTGGGGTTTGGTTTTACAGCCACCAAAGATGAGGCAGCAGCAGGACACAACAGGCACTGCCACCCCACCAGCTGAGACAACCACACTTGCTTTTCCTCTTTGCTTTCCAGAAATCAGCACTGGCTGTGCCCTGGAGACTTTGGCTCCACGAATTATTTGTCCTGTAGGGTGGAAGCTGTGGTGGGCAAGGCCAAGGCAAGAAGAAGTCCAGCTGAAATGCAGCTCCCTGCAGGGCAGAGCTGTCCCTCACTCACCCTTTGTCGAAGAAGGAGGTGTGCCCTGGGTGTGGGTACTTGGTGCCGTTGCTGCTCATCACGGCGCTGCTGACGTTCCCTGAAATGTAGGATTTCCGTGACGCCTGGTCCTTTGCAAAATTCCTGCAAGCAGCTAATTTGGATTCTAAGGCCTAGGAAAGGGGAGAAAAAACTAATGTCAAAGCAATAAAACCACTAAGAGGAAGTATTTTGCTGCTGGAGGTGAGGCTTTGCCGTGACCTCACGATGGCCACGATCAGGACCCCAGTGTGGTCACCTCTGGCAAAAAAAGGGGAACAAAGCTGTCATTTCCTCTCTCACCCAATCCACAGAGGAAACACACAGATGCTGATGCAGACTGCCAGGCATTACTCAGCTCCATGAGGGCTCAGATTTTAGAACATATGAACCTTGAAATACTTACCCAAGATAAAGGAGCCAACTGCAGCAGAAGTTACCAAAACTCCCTCCCTCAGCAGCTGCAGTGAGGCTGCCATGAGCTAATCTGAGCCTGAAGCAGAACTCTCAGGTTTTGAGAGGGACTGTGTATTTGGGAAGTTGATTTTTCCACCAGGACAATTTCTCCTGGCATTTCTTTCTTAATCTTGGCCTGCAAACCAAAGCCAGTTTGTAAAGCTCCACTGCCACACCCTAGAACAGAGGTGTCAGGACAAAGCAAAGGCAGCAGCTGAGCCATGATCTTCCACCTCTGTACTTCCATCTCTGATACTTCCAAGCAATCCTGGTGAGATCTTTTCCCCCTGTATAAAGTCACAGTCCCTGCCTCATCCACTGACTCCTGGCAGGAGGAGGAGCAACATCCCAATTCCCTCCTTCCCTCCAGACCATCACCTGCCCTTCCTGCCACTATCCCAGACTGAGGCTTATCCTGAATATCCATCTGGTCTGGCAGAAAGTCCTTACTCTTTACATCCCCTGTGCATGGAGCAAATTCATGGACTGGAGACTAAAATTTGCCTCCAAAAATGTGGGGTTTGGTCCTGATCCACAAATATCCCAATAACAGGTCACTGATATGCTGTCACAGGTAAGTGAGCACTGTACACTCTCCTAGGAATCCATGGAAGCTTCCTTAGGGAATATGGGCTATCCAGGCAGCTACAGGCAATCCCTGTCTCAGGGTGACACAGCACCTGTCACTGCCCACTGGGATCTGGGCCAAGTGTTCCCTGTCTCAAGCAGGAAAGCTTGAGGGGAATCTTCCTGCAGAGACAGGGAGTTTGGGGCTGGGAATGAGGCCCAGCCAAACCCAAACCAGGCCCTGGGCATCCTATAATTGTTGGTAAGAAGTGCACAGGCTGGAATTGTGTGCCAGTGGCTGTGTGTGAGGCAGGCTGGGAAGGAAGCATGCTTATTTGGCATTTCCTGTCCTTGCAGAGTAATCATATGGGATTGTGCTTAAGCTCCCTAAATCCCCTGCAGACTCTTACTCACAATGATCCCCTTTTAAACATGTCACTCTGTAACCCAGAGCTGTCCTGCTGCCCTTTCAAACCCAGGACAGGCTCACTGGCTCCAAATGGCAGCAGCAAAGGCGGTTTTTCATTCCCAACTTTGCTAAAACAACTGTCTGCACTGCAGCTCCTGCCCAGCTCAGGGTGGTTACACACACAGGGCAGAGCCAGCACTGAGCCTGTCCCTGCCTCACTCAAACACAGCCCCTGAGGCTCCTCTGAGCTCAAACCTCCTGTCTTGGTCCAACTGAAAACCCTGAACAACACTGCAACAGATGTTTAAACCACTTCTTTCCTGCTTACAGCAGTAATCCCTTTAAAGGTTCATGCATTTCACCTCCTCACCAACTACAGATGGGAGCATTTGGCTTTCTCCTGATTTATTTTCTCACTTTCTTACCAAAGGCTCCTAGATTTTTTTTTTTTCATTCTCATTTTAGTTTTCATTACCTCTGCCCAGAAGAGGAGATCTCACATGAGGAGACCCTGATTTCAGGTGTCAGCAGGCACCAGAGCCTGAGGACAGGGGGAGCTGCAGGCCCCAGCTGAGGTCAGAACAAGCAGCTGACAGTGCCTCACCCTGTCAGCCACATCCTTGAGAGACTTTTAACCCCCAATACGAATTTCATCACCCCAAACTGGCATCAGAACTCGCTTTACAAATCAAAATAATATAAGAGAATTACATTATAACACACTAAAGACAGGGTGGATGATTTGGAAGGTACAGCATGTGCTCAGCACAGGCCAAGGCTGTGACTGAGCACAAGGACAGAAGCTGAGGGAGAGCCCAGAGCTGGAGTTCAGAGCACTCACCCCCACTTTCCGTAGCAGATCTCCCACAATGTTGAGTGCAGATATTCTGGCTGAAGGAGTAAGTGGGCTGGTACCAAACCCATTTGGTATAGCTGCAGACACAGACACATGTTATTCCATGCTCCACTCCCCCACAGTTCAGCTCTTTCAAAAAACTTAAATAAATCAACTTCTACACAAAAAAAAGGTAAATTTAAAGTTCTGCTGCAAACACTTGATACAATTACCCCACAATAACTGCATCATCACCAGCCATGGAAAAATAATAGAGCTTAATTCCTGCCCACTGCCCTCATTCCCACTGGCCCCACATGCAGAGTTCATGCACTCTCCATCTGCAGGGCTACTGACCACAATCCATCTAATCCAGCCAGAGCTCCTGCTGGAATCTGCCCCTTCTCATCTGAAAAATAATGTATTAATCCCTGTGACTGTCCCCAGCCTTCCAGAGGGGGAAGGGGTTTGGACTAACATCCCACTGCCTCAGGGAGAAAACAGCACCCCTCAAGAGTCAGTGTGGGAGCAGAGACTCTGGAATTCCTGACACCCTTCACCCACCTCTGCTGCTCCACACCGGAGCAGGAACATCAGTCATGCACTTCCCTGCAATCCCAAATATCCTCAGTGCTCCACTGCAGGCACCCCCTGCACAGTGCAAACCCCTGACCCCACAAAAGCAGGATCTCAGCTTCATTGCCCTTCTTTTCCATGCTTTTTCCATGTTCTTTTCCTACTCCTTAAATGCACCTGATGCTGTGCTGGGATCTAAAGAGAGGTGTGGGATCCCCCTGCCCCACACCCACATTCCCTGTGGAGCACCACAGTTTGTTACCAGGCTGGACATCCTGCCAAACACCCAGACACAGCTCCTGGGAATGGTACCTTTTGGGGAAGGAAAACTGTTTTCTGATCCCTTTCCAACAGGTGTGGCTGGCAAGGAGAGGGAAGCCTGGACAGCTGAATCCATCTTCTCACAGTCCAGAGTGGGAGAGCTGGGAGCTGATTTTCGGGTCACCTCTTGCTGCCTTTCCCTCACTGCCAGCTCTTGCCTTAAGTCTGAGGATGGAGAGAAGGAAAAAACCCACAAAAAACATATATTAGAGACTGATTTCTCTCACAAACAATCTCTCTGTTCATTTGGGAGAGAGGAAGAGGAGACACTTTGCAGCAATCCTGGATTACCCAGATTCTCCAGCGGTGGGGACACCCCTGAGAACAGCCAGAGCCCAATCCCACCCCTTCCCATTCCCTCTGGGAGCAGGGAGGGAGCAAACAGCCCTGCCTGGCCCAGGGAGCTGTGTGGTCCCTGTGATCCTGGTAGGTGACTTTCCCTCAGGAATTTTCCTCATTTGCAGTGTGAGCTCCATGGAAAGAGTGTTACAAAAACTGCAGGTGGGCCACACTCAGCTCCTGCTCCAGGAAAAACCAGGGGAATGACCTATCCCTGTGTTTCCAATCCCTATGTTCTTCTTCCAGTCAATAATCCCCAGAATTCCACACCAGCCCAGGACAGTCCAAGGGCTGCAGCCAGTTTTTGATGCCTTGACAAGTGGAAGAGCAGACTGGAGAGCCTGGGCAGTCCAGAGGACAGGGAAACTGGAGATTAGCAAAGCCAGGTTTTGCTCTCACCCCCTGCCCAGCCTGCAGCTTATCCTTACCCTGTCCCTTCCCATTTCCATGTTTTTTTGCTACAAGGAGCATCCAGCACAGCTCAGCAATGGATCTATAAATCCTTACAAGGGTCTAGATGCAAAAAAAGATTACAAGGGAGTTGTTCCTTTTTGTTCCAGTTGTTCCTGAATTTTCCCAGACTTCTTTTTCCCTGCCTTAATCTGCTACAACGTGCAAGAGCAGAATTAACTGTACAGCACAGCGTTTAAGCTGTCACAAATATTTAGAACTGTTTTTAGGTAAAACAGCAGAGCTGAAATGAAAACCTGGGCCCCCAGCAGAGGATCTGAGGCTGTTCAGTCAGAAATGTCACCTCTGAGTTTGACATTTTACCAGCTCTTTTAGTGGCTACTGTTCCTGCTTGCTGTCAGGGGGAACAACAAGCAGCTTTGCTACACCAACAAATGCTAAAAATTTCCAAATGACTCATCTAAAAAACAAGATGTCTTTTTGGCTGATTATTCCAGTGTTCTGGAAAATAGTCCCCTGGATTTTGCTGTTTTTTTCAGTATTACTGCCCTAACCTCAAATGATAATACATATACTTCTTCAGAAATATTTACATTTTGTAAAACTTTACATATTGGAAAACTTCCCTCTTGATATTTATTACAAAAAACCCCCTGCGCTTCCAAGTTGAAAACCATTAATCTCTAAACTTATTAATGGCTGGCACAGGATTATGAGCAGATCATCTCCATTATCAAAGGAATCAGTTTTCCCCCAACCATTAAAAAACATTTCCCCAGGATCCTCCATGTGAAATCCATTGGGGAATTCCCAATTCCTGCTCATATCCCACAACACTATCCCAACCAGCTCTGATCTCACAGGTCTAAACACAGCCTTTACTGGGATATCTTAAATAAACCAGGCAATTTCCAAGACAGGATTTTTCAAGACAGTTACTTAATCATTTATCCTGTATTTCTCTGTCATTTCCTGTGCTTTCCCTTCCTACACAAGGCATAAAACCATAACAAAAAGGAACTTTCAAAGCACATTTCCTCAATTCTATATCTGTGGAACAGAGTATTTTTGGACTCAGCTGTGTTAAAACCCTGAATTAATCTGATATTAATTCTGCCCTAAGTGAGGAAATTTTTCCTCTTGATTACACAGGACACATAAAAACCATACTGTTAATAACATCTAGTGTTTCCAGTTCAAGTTCTATCATGTGAGGCTTTCTAGAAACATGAGCTTTGGTTGCCACACATCTCTTTTAGCAAAGCAAGACACAGAACCAACCAGACAAGCCTCACCTCTTGCTTCATCCTTTAATCTCTGTACAGAAACCAGCAATGACTCCTTGTCATCCAGTTCACTTTCTAAAAATGCATTTCTCTCAATAGCTTGGTTCAGCCTCTGTTCAAAGTCTTCCAAGGAAACTATTGTTGCCCTAGAAACAAAATCCAGAATATTGAGTTCTTCAGCTCAGCCAACATAAAAGTGTATTCAGAAACATAACAGAGGACAAATGTCAGCAGGACCTGCAGTCACACTGAGCAGTCAAAAGCCATGGAAATGCTGCTTAGAAAGGACTCATCAGCCCCAAAGAAACAGGAGAAAAAGATGAAGGGAACATGATAGCATCTGGCTCTCAGGGAGGTACCAACGGTGTGGGAAAGAGCCAGCCCTGTGCACCCATCCCCATTTTTCCCAGGCCATGATCCAAAGGTGTACATTTAAGGCAGGCAGAGCTCTGGGCAGGCAGAGCCCAGTGTGGAAAGCAGAGCACTGGGATATTACCTAAGAGCCAATTCCTTCCAAACTCCCTGGGATAAGTTAGTCATGAGCCTTGTGGAAACAGGAGCTCAGCTCTCAGATCTTTTTTCCCAGATAGCCAGAGGCTCATTCCTGCTCTCCCTGAATCAATGGCACAATTCCCATTCAGCAAAAGCGAAGAATGACCTACTCCCAAACTGGGCGTTTCCAGAGCAGCCTGTTCATCCCAGGCCTTACAAAGGCCAGGATTGTTCCCTACAGCTGCTCTGGAAGGGACCAGGAGACTCCTTTGGCCTGGTTTGTTTAAAAGGGACTATGTAAAACATGAGCTGCTGACTTCAAAGGGGTTTGGAGCCACCAGGACCACAAACAGAAGTCATTTAGCTGGGGGTACCAGAGGCAGTGGCTCTGCTTGCACAGCTTGTTCCTCACAGGGGCACGAGCCACGTTGTCCCACTGCCTTTCCAGCTCTAACACAAGGAACCAGCTGATGGAGGTGAACTCCAAAAGTCTTGGAGTTGTTTGGGGTTTCTTGAATGTATTTTCCCTTTTAAGGAATAATAAAATGAGCAATCTGAGTGGCAAAGAAAGGATGTAGTGCACACTTTGAGGGAAGCAGAGGCTGGCAGCCCTCACCTCTTTGCACGCTCCAGGTCATCGTTGGCCTGCTCCAGCTCCCTCACATATTTGTGCAGCTGGTCTTTGATGGCCCTGGTCTGGCTCAGGTCATCCTCCAGCAAGGACACCTGCTTGTAACTCTGGGCATACTGGTGCTCCAGCTTCTCCTGGAAGAAAGAATTGTGGAGATAAATAGCAGTAAAACGGGGCAAAGAAAGCATCACGCTCTTCGCAGGCTGCTGGTTTGGGATTGCTGGTAATCCAGAGGAAAAATTCCAGAGGGAGAAGGAAACAGGCTGGGAATGTGAGAGCTAGACAGGGTACAAAGTCACAGCCATGTCTCCAGGACACAGCTGGCTCTCAGGGATGTGTCCCTGCATCTGCTCCCAGCAGCCTGCACTGACAGCTGCTCCAGAGCCTCACACATCCAGGAAGCCAGAGAGAAATCCAACTGCACAGCTCCCTCTTTTCCCTTGACAACAGCCACTGTGAGACCAAACACTGTCTGACGTGTCCATGAGCAAAAATGAGAGCCACTGGAATCTGCTACAAAACTTCCAGGCCCACAAACTCATCTCTGGAAGAATTCACTGGCAAACACTCTCTCAGGAGCTCTGAGGGCACAGACAGAGCCCCATGGAGAAACCACTGACCTCACAAAACATGTGCTGACCCCACAGTCCAGCTGGGAATGGATACACAGAGCAATCCCATAAACCTTCCTTCCACTGGGAGAATTTCTAACCTTTGTCTTCACTAACACAAGCCAAGATTACCCACAATGATGCTATTTCAAGGTTCCAAAAGAGGCAAGAACTTGTTAACACAGAGGCATCAGTTCAAAGCACCTTCTGCACATGCAGATCCCTCTGTAATTCCTGGCTCCACAGAAATGGCTGGTAACAATGGATGAGGAGACTCTCTGAAAGATGTGCACAGACCACCCACTCTGACCCTTCTTTAGGGTCTCATAAAACCAAGGAGACAAAGACTGGTTTGCAAAAAAGACAACTCCTGTTGTCCCTCTGTTGCTATGCTGATGTTCCCCATGTAACTCATAAAGCTCCTGCTTGGCACAGCCTCCAGAATTCAGAGCACAAACTCCATGACAAGAGTTTCATGATGTGAACAAGGAAAGTTCTGCCAGGAATTTCCCTGCCTTATTTGGAGGACATGCCATACTTAAGTCTGGATCATAAACAGACAATTCCTTGACTTCATTTGGAGATTCAGTGACCAAGAACAGCCCAGAGGATCTAAAAGGAGATCCAAGACATACCCAAAAGAAGCAGCAACACCATTACAGAGGAGACCCACCTTTAATGTTTCCACTTCATACTTCAGTCTTTGGTTATCTGCTTGCAAATCTCTGTTCCTCTGCTCAGCCTGCACTAGCTGTGCCTCCAACTCTGCTTCTAATTCTCTGCTTCCCTCCTGGAATTCAGCCAGCTCTTCACGAGCCTCCTGGAAGCTGTAAGGAGAGGATTTCATCAGTGGGAAAAGCCAGCATCTCCCAAGTTAAAATCTGCAGCTCTTCTAAAATAAAAAGCTGAAAAAAAAGGGAGTTTTGAAGTACTTAAGTGTCATCATAGATTTCTAAGGGGAAAAAGAAAAATGGGGAAATGGAGAAATTACATTAAGCTCAGCTATTAAAGGAAATTAATTCTCTTACACCAAACCCAACAGCTGCCTTAAATGCCTGTGTGAAATCAAGGCTATTTACAGGATTCATGGGAGCCTGAAAACCACTTTGTACTCCATCAGCTTCCACTGGCAGGAGATTTGATGGAGACAAGGAATTAAGCAAACATTTAACCTGATTTTGATCAAAAACTGAAGAGGAAACAACAGTTTCTGCACCTCTGCACTACATGGAAATTTAAGGTTCTTAAAAACCACAAGGAGCCAGGAAGCCAGCACATACCTGCCTCGTAGCACTGACAGTTATTAAATACCAGGAGTAGCCACTCCACATACTTTACTTATTAAATTTGCACCTTTACCACAGGTAACAGCTCAGCCCTCAGCAAACAGCAGGGAAAACCATCAAGGCTTTAGGAAACAACATACTGGTGTCTCACACAGAATGTTCTGACACCCAGGAACAGCTCAGAGTTCTCCACTTGGACAGGCTCCTCCACATTCCCAACCCCTCCCTCCCCAAAACAACCCCAAACCAAACAAAAAAAGCAACTCAGGCTCTTTGGGCTTGAGAGAGGTTTTAACTGGCTTCAGCTCAGCTGCACATGGGTTACACGGGGTGCACATAAAGCTTCCCAAAGAAAATGAGCTGGGAGCACTCCAAAGAAAACCCCTCAAGAAGCACAGCACTACTCAACAGCCTCTCCTGTCACTTCTGGTACCAAAAAGCCCTAAAAGATGCAAACCCCTGGTACAGGCAGGACTAGGAGGTAAAACCCACTTCAATAAAAGGCAGCAGACACCAAATCAGCCACTTTTCATAGCAGTAATTCCATTACAAGAAGCTGGAGGGAACAGGAATGACACAAGGAGAGCCCAAAGGCGCCTTCTTATGATAAAACATCATGGTACTACTTAAGGCAGCACTTTAATTATACAAAGGTGCACATGATCCTAAAAGGACTCTGCTCTTGCCCAAACATGCTCAGAACATAGCCTGGAGTTCCTGGCATGGAGACACTGGGCAAGAAACACTCAGCTCCCACAAAACTGGGAATTTTAAAGCTAGAAATTCTTTACAAATTCTCTTTTTGGAGATTCTTTCTAAACTATTTAATATGATAAAATAATCTTGGTGTGGCCTTGCAGAGAAATAGATTAAACAAAGTTCTGGTCATTAAGAACCAAACCCAGCCTGCAAATCCACAATACCTTTGTTTGTACTTCAAGGAAAGCTCTTTCCAATATGCAGTTTCCTCCTTTGGACTCGAGAAAGTTGGGATTTCTTCACTGTCCATGATCAACACGACCTGCAGGGCACAAACACAGGGACACACTCAGGATAAACACAGACTCCAAACCTGCTCCTAAATCCTGGGCTTCACTGCCACAGCCTTTCCAACAGCAGCACCAGGACTTGGAACCTGCCCACAGGATGTTAATGATCCCTAACAGGAGTCATCCAGCACAGGGACCTGCCCCAACAAGCCATGGAATTTTACCCAGCTTCTGGAAGTGCTTGTGCAGCGAGAAACAGGACCAGAAACTCTGCCTGTGTTTTTTATCTGCCACTGAAACCCAGGTTGGAAAGCCCACTTTGGATCACAGTTGGTAATACATTAAAATTTACAGCTGTCACAGTTTCCACTTTGGCTCCTAAAATGTTCTTAAAGAGGTTTTGCCTCCTGTCACCAACACAACAATAGCACTAGAACAGCTATTAGAGCTGCAAAGGTGAGTAGTGAAGGAGGATGAACACTGAGGGAACCACTAACAGTGTGTGTGGAGATCAAACTTCAATTTAACCTTCCTGTGTTGAGTCCTGGTTAAGTCCTGCTTGTGTAAAACAGGCAGGGAACTGAAATTATCCACACAATTCTGCTCCCTCAGACACACAAAAGAAGGATCAGGCTCTCATAAACCCACATGGTCACATCATACAGGGGAGTTTGCAGCCTGGAGGTGTTCAGAGGAGCAGATGAGCCCCTGTTCCATGAGGAGCAGCTTTCTTGGAGCTCTGGATGCTGCTGGCAGCACTGCTTGGCTCTCAGCCAGCCCAGGAAACACAACCCAACACAGACTTTTATCCATGGAGCAGCACACAGCCCAGGGGACATGGGACACTCACCCTAGGTCCCAGAGCTGCTGGAGGGGATGAAGTGTTGGCTGTGGCCCTGCCATGCACAGCAGGACCAGAAGTGCTCAGACCACAGGAAAAGCACCACTGCTAAGCCCTCCTCAAGCAATCCCACAGCTCTTTTATAAATAGGCATCCTTTTCTTTCTCCTCAAAAAGCCAAGACTCAAATTTTGTCATTAACACCCAGAAAAAGAATAAGGTGAAACCAACTCCTTCTGTGCAGAGGCTGTGAACAACATCCAGCTCATTGATCAGCAGTAGCTGACCTGGAAGTCCTGACTGTCAACTCTATTGCTGGCCCCTCTCAGCCAACTCTGTCCCTTCAGGCTAAAATTGTCACACTGATGTGTCCTGCCTCGCAGTGACCCACATTTTTGATACCTAAAAGTGGGACAAAACAGTCCCATGCTTTCGTCAGAGGGCAGCCAGGCTGGCACTGAGCTCAGAGACACAACCAGGCAGAACTGGCACGTGGGTCTCCAGCTGAGACTGCAGCTGCCACAACCCAAGGGCCCAAATTTATCCAGAGGGTGCCAAGCACCTCAAAACCACCCCAAATCTCACACTGTGTTTATTTAACTTCACAGGGTTATTGGAGAAGCAATTTGTCAGCAATCACATCTCCACAGTGCCCAAGAGAACCGCTGGCATTTCCTTTTCTGCATTTCCTTGTACTGACCAAACAAAACCCACCTGTGGAGCCATTCCAGCAACAAATCTCAGACACAGGTTTCTTTGGGAGCACCTGCTCAGCTGTGACCAAGGCACCTCCATCCCACCATAGGGACAAATCCCACGTCCTGTGCACAAACCTGTTCCCAGGGGATGTGGAGCCCAAACTGTTGTAGTTCCCCCTTGGGTGCACCCAGGTGAGCTGAAGGCTCAGGAAGCTGCTGGACAGGGATTCCAGCTGCCAGGACAAGGCAGAGGTGACCAGCTGATGGGTGTTGTTGAAAGCACTGGTCCAGCACTGATCAAACCCTTCCATAAAAGCCTTGGACCTTTCCCTGCACTCGGCTCCAAACGGGCACACTCCCGAGGGCTGGATCAGCAGGCAGCACATTCATCCCAAAAGAAAGGAGCCACAACACAGGCTCAGCTCCCACAGCTCCAGAGGTGAGCTGAGCTCAGAAGGGGAGCAGTTGTCAGCAAAATTCAGGCTGTGGTTAGAAAAGGGCTCCTACAAGGAAGTTTCTGACATCGTTTCCGAGTCGTGGTGAGGGAAGGTCCAGGACTCCTTCCTGTCTGCTCAAGGCACACCCTTGGACACAGACACCCCAAAGTCCCTGCAAGCAAGCACAGCAAGGACTCCCAAGTACAGGAGGGATTCTTTTCCCCTCACTCCTTTGTCCAAAGACCCTTTCAGACACCAGAGGGAGAAGATTCAGCCCTGTGGTGCCTCAGGAACTCTTCCTTCCCAAACACACCCAGCAGGAGCCAGCTGAGCTTTTCCAAGTTGGTTAAAAGGGTGATAATTCATGATTGCCCCTGCTCCATGTCTCCCACCTAATGCTACCAGCAGGGATTTTGGATAAACATCTGCTCCAGATGCCAACACCAGTGTGCCCTGCTGAGCTCCAGCACCCACATCCCACTTTTTACAGAAGTTGTACCACTTGCCTTCCCTTACAAGGGACATGTTTTCCTAGAAGTGGCTGAGATAAGGTCCAGGCCTCCTTCCTGTCTGCTCAGGGCACACCCTTGGAAATTAATATCCATAGAATCCCTGCAAGCCCAGCAGTCTCTGCAAGGACAGGAAGGGCTGCCTGGCACTCCCAAGTACAGGAGGTATTTTTTCCCCCCCACTCCTTTGTCCAAAGACCCTTTCAGACACCAGAGGGAGAAGATTCAGCCCTGTGGTGCCTCAGGCCCCTCGGCAGGAACTCTTCCAAGCCCTTCTTACATCATATCCTAGAAGTGGCTGAGATAAGATCCAGGACTCCTTCCTGTCTGCTCAAGGCACACCCTCAGACACAAACACCCACGGAATCCCTGCAGTGCTCCTTCATGAGGGGCAGGAAAGGGAGAAGAGCACACAAACACGGTGGTTCATGGCCCAAACAGCACCCTGAGAGCTGGGAGATGCCAACAGCTCCCAACCCTGCCCCTGCCACACCCGTGGCACAGGTAGATCCCTTCACTGTGCCAAGCTTTGCCCACTCCCTCGGCTGATGGCACAGGAACACAGGTCTATCTGAGCCTGCAGGGGAATGATTCCCAGGCCTTATCAGAACACAACCAGAGCATTTGAAACATCTCACGTGTGGGAGGGAGGATGCCCACGGAATACCGAGGCTTTAACAAAAGCTGCCTTGCTTCAGCCTGCTGCCAGCTGTCCTGGAATTCCATGAGGAGCTGAGAACCAGCACGGCAAGTCCTTCCTATTCACAGGCTCCTTTGCATACGTGGCACTTGCAGAATCGAGCCTTTGACCAACAACACTGAGGCTTTCAGGGCACAGACAAGACAATGCAGCAGCGTCTTCCAGGGAAAATGAGAGCAGGCTTATGCTGCTGCCCACTGGAATTCATTCCAACACAGCTTAGCATTCACACAGTGCCCTGGGAAAGCACAGCTCCGTGGGCACAGCTCCAGCTCCAGGGCAGCTCCCAGACAAGGGCTACGTTCAAAACACGTCGGGTCCTTTCAAGCCCCCCCCATGAAGTCAGCAGGACAGAGGAACTCTCCACTGGGAAAAGGAAAGAAGTTTTCCACGCTGAAATCACTCCAAAAAATGGAGTGTGTAGGTTAAGAACTGGTGGGGTTTGTACAGGACAAATCTGTTTTCCCACCTCCAAAAGAACCCTTACAAGTGACATGTGCAGTGCCCTCTGGATATTACAAGGATGTATGAATCCAACCTGTAGCAGAAATAACTAAACAAACACAGGATTTTCCAAGTAACTTAGGGAATCTTGCATTCAAGGCCAGCCCAAAATCTCTCCTAAGCCATGAAAACACAAACACAGCCTGAAGTGTAACACGGTATAACCTTAACCAGGCTTCCCAGGCTCCCCATGTGACGGGAGGCTGCTGAGGAGGTTTGCAGGAAATCTAAGACCAAAACACTGAGCCTGAAATACAACACGATGTTTCAGCTTCTACCCACCCCTTCCCACAGCCGGGAATTCACTCCTCCCCGCTCTCAAAGTCAACTGAATCACTCAAACATCACGGGAAGGATAATTCCAAGCGCTGCTCACAAGCTGCTGCAGTTCTCCCCGGGTGTACCTGCAGCATCTCAAGTGGCTGGATACAGCATTCTCCCTGATTTAATTGCCTCACACTCTCCCATTTAAAACCAGCTTATAAACATTGCCATGAAAGGGAATTAATCTTATTTAATGTTCATTTTTCTGCACCATTTTTGCTTTCTTCCTCACAACCCTGTTTGCCCAGCATTTTCAGACACCAAACATGAGAAATTACGCAGAGACAAACAAACATGACAAAGCACAGTGCTGAACTCCCCCACCTATGCTGCCCCCCCTCCCCTGAAGGCACTGGGAATGTCCAGTGACCTTTGGAATTAAACAAGGAACCACCTCAAACAGGACTTGGTCAAGGAATTCTGCCCAGCTCACGTGGACCTTCAGTTGTGGAGATACCAACTCACTGTGGCTGTCACAGAACTGCCAAGTGCCCGTTCTGTGCCACAGCCCCCGATCTCACCCCCTCACACAGAGCTGGCACCACCCAGAGCTGCCACCAAGGGCAGGAAGCACTGTCCCCAACCACCTCTTCCCCTTTTTTGCTGATTCACAGGCAGAAAAGCAGAAGAAACCTTGTTCCCACCGTTCTTCACCTTCTCAAACCATGAGAACCAACAGGTAACCCCCAAACCCCTGAAGTTCTTGATTTTTGTTTCCCCCAAAGCAAAGGAACCTGAGCCCTCCTGCCAAAACTCAAAGCAAATGGACATTGTCATGCACTTATTAGAAGGTGGAAAACAAACAAACAAACCAACCAAAGGCAGGGATTAGATTTCACCAATCAATTTGTGCTTGTTTTGCTCCTCCTGGAATAGGAGCTGGTGGATTTCCATACATTTGGATGTCTGCCTGCATCCGTCACTGTTAGGAACTGAGCCTCTGTGAACTCAACCTTCTCCTGCAATCCTATTTTTGAACTGAATGTTCTCAAGTGAACCACAACAAATGCCTCCTGGCCTCTTGCAACAGCAGCACAGGAGCTTTCAGGGAAAGAGGAAAGTCACAGAGCACAGAGTCAGCAGAACACTCCTGCTGCTGCAACAATAAATCCTGCATTTCCAATTTGGACAGCACAGGAGGCAGGAGATAACCAAGCCCTACCTGCAGGAACTCTGTGCCAAGTTCAAAGCCTTTAAGACAACCCAGCACCACACAGCAAAGCCTTGTTATCTCAACAGCCTCATTAATCAAATATAACATGTCTGCTCTGCACCACATGGCCAAGGCTCAAACGCCTGCTGAATATATGATATCAAATCATAATAAAAAACCCTTGCTGAGTGAGCCAGCACTGGGGTGGAAGCCCAGTGAAGAAATGCACTGATGCAGGAAGCCTCTTTTCAGAAATCAAGCTACAGCTACCAAAGGGAGCAGAATTTAATACTAAAAATGATATTCACTGACAAGGGAAGTTTACGACACTCGACCTCTATTTGTTCCCACCAAAATGCCTTAAAAAGGAAACCTGAGGAGGTTGGTGCTCCTGATGCAGGTTCAGTACCTGCAGAGAGGAAGGAAAGGCACCTGGAGATGTGAGTATCCCAGAACAACCTGGGCCTGACCGTGAGAACAACTCACTCCCAGCTCCACAGCCAGGAACCCCAGAGGGATGAACCCACAGGGAGCAGAAGGTGTGGAGTAAACAGAGAAGTGAGAAGGAAATCCAGGCTGTGAAAAGGACAAGCTTCCTCCTGACTGAGTCTCTGCTCTCTGGAAAACCACCCTCTGGGAAGGTCTGTGAGAGATGCTGAGCAGCAGGAGCACTGATCCTGACCCCACACCAGGCTGGAAGTGGAGCTGCCATGGACCTGAACCTCCCTCTGGAGATCATCCACCCAACTGCACCTTCCCCCAGCTCACAGCTGCCTGGTTTCTGTTCCTTCACATCCTGCCAATGCCAAGGAAGGGGAAAATTGATTTGAAAACACTCCTCAAAAGGTGTATTTTCAGCACTTATCACAGACCAGCCCCCAGGGAGGGGCTCTGCTGTGAGCACTGAACAACAGGAATGTTAAAAATAAAACCCTGTGTTGGGAAGGAGAAGGAACCAGCTCAATCTGCCAGTGAGCTGAGCCCTGGAGGGACACAATCCCAGCAAGAAAAAGCTGCTCTGCTGGGTCTGAGTGGCTGTGCCCACAGGTCAGGGCAGCACAGCAGGGCAGGCAGTTTGCTGAACACGCTCCACAGTTTATCTTGGTTATTTTTGTGGTGTCACACAAACATCAAGGACTGCAAAAATACCACTTCCTTCCTCAGCCTGACGTTCCTGGCACCTCATAACCAACTGTAACAGACTGAGGGAATAAACTCTACTTTGCTGATGTAGTTTTTGGCAGTCTGCTCCCAGCAATGACTCCAGAGACAAGACTCTTTGTGGCACCAAGGTCACAGACATCATCAGTCTTGTGCTTTCTCTCCACTTTCATATTTTCCTTTCTCTTCTCTTTCCTTCTGCACCAAAAGAGGAATTATCTTACCTATCTGCAACCTCTAAAGAGTCAGGAAAAAAACCCAAACACCTGAGGGCTTTTCCCTGAATTACTCAAACATAACTCAAACACTTTGTGTCTGAACATCCTTCACCTCTGGGACTCCCAGTGGCACACAGGATTAAATCTCCACATGTGCAAACCAGAGGGAGAACCCTCCATGTGTACAAAGTAAATACATAAATACAAAGCCCAGGCAGAAAGCAGGACACAGGATCTCCTCTAGGGCAGTCCTGGCACTGTTAATCCAAAATCCACATTATCTACCCACATCTTCCATATCCTGCACAGCCACAGTTAACTGGCACTGCCAACCAGCCTGTCTGTGCACTCACAGTGCTAACACACCACATTTACATGTCAATAAATAAATACACTCACAGAATCACTGAGGATGGAAAAGACCTCTGAGACCACCCTGTGCCCGATCCTCACCTTGTCACTGAGCCCAGAGCACTGAGTGCCACATCCTTGGACACCTCCACACCTCCCTGGGGACTCCACACCTCCCTGGGCAGCCCCTTCCAAAATGTACAAAATCCTCCCAGTCTCCTTTCTGCCCTGGGACAGCTCCTTCCTCTCACAGTTACTGATACCTCTACCAAAACACTGACCTTGACAAGGCCACCAGCTCTCCACAGTGTCCAGGAATTATTTCCTGGAGTCGGGGGAGGGAGAAGAAACAAAAACAGAAAGGAAGAAAAAAAAAATTCCTCAAGTATCCAGGGAGTTCTTCTCCAGCAGCTTCACATATCTAAGCACCTCTGAGGGCAATAAATGCCCCATGGGCATCCAAAAGTGCCCCCCCACCTCGGTGCACTTGTGACCAAGTGAGGATGGTTCCAGAGGGAGCTGGGAAAGCCTGAGTCACTCCCAGTGCAGGCTGTGGGAGGGAAGGGCAGCTCTCCTCCCCCTCGGGAAGGACGGGGATGTGTCAGTGGGAGTCACTCCCTGAGGTCTGGCTCCAGCTCGTCCCTCACACACGTCTGTGCAATTCGGGTCACGCTCGTCACCGGAGCACGAGCGGCTTTGGGGGTGTTGGTACGAAACACAACAGGGCACTCTGAGCTGAGGGGGAGGTGGGAACAACCTCGGAGAAAAACCATCATGGAACTACTGAAAAATACCCAGCAGAGATCCCAGAACCATTCGGGCTGGAAAAGCCCTCCGGCCCATCGAGTCCAACGAAAGCCAAAGCAATGGACAACATTTACATCCCTCCTGCCTCCAGTTTTCACTCCTCCGTTGAAAGAGGAAAGTCAGGGCCAAAGGAGGGGACACATTTCTGCCATCCTACTATAGAATCCCACAATCCCAGGATCACTGAGGTTGGAAAAGCCCTCCCAGCCCATGGATCCCCCCTGTGCCCCATCCCCACCTTGTCGCCCAGCCCAGAGCACTGAGTGCCACGGCCAGGCCTTCCTTGGGCACCTCCAGGGCTGGGGACTCCCTGGGCAGCCCCTCCCAATGTCCGATCACCCAATTCCGGGAAGAATTTCGTCCTAAAAAAGGCCCCACACCGCGGCCGTCGGGTCGCCCAAGGATTTTATGACAACCGAGGTGAATCACACCTCCGGCTGCCTGTCGGTGATGTGAAAATGACCGCCCCGGGTGCCGAGCCCCGACGGTGCCTCAGGGTCCCGAGCAGCCCCGAGCCCGGTAACGCCCCGGCCCCGCTCCCGGAGGGTCCCGGGGGGGCCCGGCCCGCGCAGGGCGGTGGCCGAGCCGGGCCGTGACTCANATTCTTCTCCGTGTCCGTGTCCCTGTCCCTATCCCTGCCCCTGTCCGGGTCTCTGTCCCTGTCCCAGTTCCTATTCCCGTCCCCGTCCCTGTCCCTATTCTTGTCCCGGTCCCTATCCCTGTCCCGGTCCCTATCCCTATCTCCATCCCTTTTCCCTACCTCTATCCCTATCCCGGTCCCGGTCTCTATCCCGGCCTTCCTTCGTGTCGCCTCCCGGGAAGCGCCGGCCCCTCGCGGTCCCCGCTCCGCCCGGCGTGGGGACCCCCCTCTGCTCGCCCCCTTCCCCCGGGCCGCCCCCGGGCCGAGGTGGTCCCGCCTTTCTTCCTTTGCCGTGTTCGGGATCTGCCCCTTCCCCGTCCCGTCCTCGGCCACTCTGTCCCCGGTGTCCCCGGAGGGGCGGACCCAGGAACGGCCCCCGAACCCAGTCCCTTGGGACCTGTGGATATCCATCCCTTGGAATCTGTGGGCATCCATCCCTCAGGCTCCTGGACATCCATCCGTTGGGGTCTGTGGACATCCATCCCTGAGGGCGCTGGACATCCATTCCTCAGGCCCCTGGACATCCATCCCTGGAGGCCCTGGACATCCATCGTTCGGGGCTCTGGACATCCACCCCTGGGGGCCCTGGACACCCATCCCTGGGGGCCCGGGATACCCATCCCTGGGGGCGGGCGCGGGCAACTCCTCCTCCCTCCTCCCCACCCTGCGCCCCGCACGGCTCCTCTGTCCCGCGGAGCGGGGAACTCGCTGCGGGCAGAGGTTTTTGGAACCCCCCAGGGACCCCCGCTGGCCCCGAGCCGAGCTCAGGAGAGCCCACAGCCCCCGGGACCACCCCTGTCCAGCCCGTCTTTCTCATTCCCGGCCTTGCTGGCACAGCGTGCCCGCTGCTGGGGGCTCCCCCGCTGCCCCATCGCTGCCCTGTGCCCCCCACTCGTGTCCCCGCAGCCCCCGGGCCGTGGGCAGGGTAGGACAGTGCCCCCGCAGCGTCGCTAGCACTGCCCTGATACTCGAGCTTGGTTTGCGTGTTTAATTGCCTGCCTCTGTAATTAGCCGCCCTGTCATTAGCGGCGGGCGGTGCCGCTGGGGTGCCCTCGTGCTTCCCTCGCTGCCGGCGGCGTGGCCGAAACCGCGGCCGTGCCATCTGCACTTGTGGGGACAGCCAGTGCCACCAGGGCCACCTCTGTCCCCACCTCTGCCCCTGCAGCCTCTCCTCTGCCATGTCCTGCATGTGGAGTTATCCAGCGTTGGTGCTTTTCCCGCTTTTCCCAGGGATGTTTTCAGACAACCTGTGGTTGGAGAACACACACTGTCCCTGTCCAGCCCGTGGCTGTCCCCTGACACCTGTCCCCTGACCCCTGCACGGCCCTTTCTGGGTCACCCTGTGTGACCTGGGTGTTGCACAAGGCCACAGGTGCTGCCTGGCAGCGTCACACCGGGCGTGGGACGTGCAGCACAGCACTGCCCGAGACACCATCCCTGGATTAGAAGCTGTGAGAGGAGGGGAAGCCACAGCGTCCTGTGAACACTCATCCTGGTGGCAAACTGCCCTTGGAGCTGCCTCATCGCTCCTGGAAGCGCAGCCTTGTTCCCATTAGAGCAGCTTCCCCATGCACCCCGTGCCCAGTCACACCCGGCTGATGCTGGTGCTGCTCCCAGCCTGGACCACCCCACACATCTCCCACCTTCTCCCTTCGGCTGAACATCCCCTTGGCTCCCTGAAACCCTCTCTGGAGGGCAAGGAAGGGAGATCAAGGTGGCTGTACTGGAGGCCTGGGTAGGAGAACACCTCCTTTCCCAGGTTCCAGCCTTGTGCTGCTCCGAGTTTACTGCACCCAGAGTCGGTGGCGCTGGGTCAGTGCACAGCTCAGCTCTGGGCAGATTGGGTGCCACTGCCATGCTCTGGAGCTGGCTGAGCACCCATTCTTGTGCTCTGAGGGAGGCTGGTGCCCACCACTGCAATCTGGAGCAGGCTGGGTGCTCAGTTTTCCCACTGCACTCCAGAAGCTGTAAGGAAATGTCGTGCACTGTTTGCCCTGTGCATCCCACATGGCTTTGGTGCAGCTTTTTCCTCACTCTTCAGTGACAGAGCAGCCCCTCTGAGGGGACAGAGGGGTGGTACAGCCACCTGAAAGGCAATGGGGAGCCACAGGGGTGTGAGGGCTCTCTGCACAGCTGTCTGCACCTCTGGATGTTTGTCTGTGGGAGGCAAGGTCAGTGCTGCTCCAGGCTGGGAGGTTTGGGGGTACCTTGCTCTGCTGGATAACCATCCATGCTGGATGTGCATGGATCTGCCACCTTGCTGTGATCAACACAGAGATCCCACCCTGGGAGGCAGCTGGAAATGAGCTCTGAGGGCAAGGGAGGGGGTTCTCCTTCATATAAGAGCCAGGGCTGCATCTATTCAACCCTGAATTAATTCCTGAAGGGGCATCCATGGAGCAGCACATCCCTGGTTTCTTTTGTCTCCAGTGGGATGCTTTCAACATAATTTAAAAATCGTTCCCCTGTCTCTCTTTCCCAGGCTGGGTGCTTAAGTTACCAAAACACTCTTTGCCTCTCCCCACACCCAATGTCACCCCTGTCCTATCCAACATTGAGCAGCATCTCCAGGACCAGGGATGATGCCACCAGCTCCATCCCCTTTCCCAGCCAGCTCTGGGGGCTTTGCCTCTGGTGACAAAGGGCCCAGCGCTGCTGGGAGCTGTGTTTCCCAGGGGTCCCGGTGTTCCTGCCTGGTTAACAGTGATTTTAAGTCAATGTTTGCTTTGAGGTCACCCCCATTGTGTGCCGGGGCTGTTCCCAGGCGGCTGCCGCGGGCCGGGCGCTGCCGGCGGCACAAAGGAACAGTCACTCAGCATTAGCGGCTGCACAAAGGGACCGGGGCTGTGTTTCCCCAGCAAAACCCCCTCGCTGAAAGGCCGGTGAGAGACACAGATCTGAGCACAAGGGGGTCTCTCACAGGACTGGGGGAACCCGGAGCCGGGGGTGTCCCCTGGTCCCGGTGTGGAGCTGCCAGAGGTGATTTCACTGCGGGGTGGTGGATGGGCTTTGCCCTGGTGCAGGGAGAGCCTGGGGGAGACAGAGGGGGTACAGGGTGGGTATGGGGCCCTGAGGGGTCAGTTTTGGGCTGGGAATTACCGACCAAGATGTGGGGACCCACGGGTTGCAGGTACACTTGGGCATCATCATCTTGGAGAGACACTGGTGAAGGTTCAAGAGGGAGAAATAACCACTGGGACTGGTGTTTGGAAAAGGGCAGGGATTTTCTCACTGCTCCCTGACTTGGAGGGGTGTCTGGGACCAGCAGCTCTTACCATCTCCAGGAGCATCCAGGCTGGGGATGCAGAGCTGGGACAGCCCAGTCTGAGAGGGAGACACATGCAGCAGCTCTAATCCTGACTGGCTGTGCACCTTCACCAGCTGCAGGGCTGGGGCAGAACTGGATCCTGCTGGACCCTCCCAGCTGCCCAGAGAACGATTTGCTCATTGGTGAGGAAAAGTGGTGCCTGAGCTGCCCCAGCCATGGGGAGGGACCTGGAAAGGCTCTGAGGCTGAGAAAAGCCCTCAGGATGTAGGGAAAGGGGGACTTTGGGTGAGGGAGAAGCTGGGATGTGGTGGGACACAGCCTGGGGAGCTGGGCACTGGTCTGTGCCAGGCAGCAGTATCCGTGTGTGCTTGTGGCTCTGGAACTTTGAGTGTTGTCCCCAGGGACATGATCTGAGAACTGTCAACTCATTGAACCCCAGGAGCTTCGTGGGGCTTGAACAGTCCAAGCCTGGCTGCTCCCAGGCTCGGGAGAAGGGATCACAGATCCAGGGGTTTTCTGACTACTGGATAAAGCCCAACCTTGCCCAGCTGCCACCCAGAGCTCCACGTCACGAGTCTGCTGCCCTCAGCACTGGCAGCTGCTGGGGAAGGTCAGCTTTGCAGACTGGTGTTTGCTTCCAAAGAAACCCAACCTCAGCCCCCCCTCTCTGCTGCCTCCTTCCCCGCTGGCTGAGAGCAGCAATGAGGGCAGGACCTGCCCCCTGCACCGCACACCCTCCCCAGTGCCCAACCCAGTGCCACCCCGGCAACACGGGCAGCACCGTTTCACCCCTGTGACCTGATGGGTTCAATCAGGGCTGTTTGGAGCCCAGGAGAGGTGGCTCCCAGGGGGCTCTGAGTGTCTCCCAGCAGGGAGCAGGGAAGGGATGGGGCTGCAGGAGATGCCAGCAGGGATGGGTTTGGGGAGGGTGTAGGACTGGGAGGCACATGGGAGATGTGCAGGGAAGGATGGGGCTGGGAGAGCTTAGGGAGTTGTGGAGCTGGGAAGGGATGTGGAGAAGGATGGGACTGGAAAGGATGAGGGAGAGATGGGGCAAGGAGAGAGGGAATGGGAGGGATGCGTGTTTTCCAGCCAATCTCAACTGGAAGAGAGGGCTGGGGTTACCCTTCCCTTGTTTTGACTACAGGGAGGCAAAATACAGTGCAGACCCCAGGACAGCCCCCCTGCCTTCTGCCATGGGGCCTGGGCTGGTGCACTTTGTGCTGAGTATCCTCCTCTCCATAAGCTACTTGTGTTCCTGGTTGGCACCCACAGACTGATCCTGGTGGTGCTGGAGCAGCTCTGCCTGCAAACTCCACTCACAGCACTGTTCTCTGTGGTCAAAGGACCTTGGAAAAATCATTAAATGAACCCAAATTGAGTAGTTAGTGCTCCTTTTAGTGAGCCTTTTCTTTCTGTGCTGTTCCAGGACGTGAGATGTTGCAGGGTTAGAAGCCAACCTGCACTTGTTCCTGTTAAAGGCAGAATCATCTCTGCAGTCTCAGCCCTCCAGGAGCCAGGCTTGGAGGGAAAAACCCAAACTGTGGCACAATCTGGCAGCCTAAACCACAGAGAACATCCCATTTGGGCAGAGGCCCCAAATCCCCAACTCCAGTAGCCTTTTCTCCTGGCACTGCAGGATTTCTGTGCCTTCCCCCACCAGAATAAGGCTTGAGGGAGTTGCCTGGAAAAAAGGCAGCTGGAGGGGGTGGTGGGAAGGAGTCAGGGAACATCCTCTGCTGCAGGGAGTGCTGGGGATAGAACATTCCCAAGGGGATATGGCTCATGGCACAGCAGAGGTGGGTTCCAGGGGCTGTGGTGGGTCTGTGTGGGGTTGGGGTGGGCACCAGGGGTAGGGACAAGCAAGGGGACAATCTGCCATGGTTTGGCCATGGTTGATGGAAGGGTGTGATGGGGGGTCCCCCCTGGGTTTCACATGTTGCTCCTCATCCTGGTCCTGTGCCCATCCCCAGGAAGGGTCTGCAGGGCTGTGGGACTGGCAGGACCCCCAGAGTGACCCCTGGGCTCTGCACAGGCAGGGGGGGCCCATCCCAGCAGCTGCTGCTGCTGCTGAACAGACCCTTCTTCTCCCTACAGCATCTGCCCCCTGCCCCCAAAGCCCCATTGTTTCCCCATTACACTCAGGATACCAGGGATTTCCTGCTGGGAACCAGCAGCCCAAGGGCTGGGCTGGGATGTGAGGTGGGGCCAGGGGCAGGAAGGGGAGACATGGGCCAGATCTTGTCACTGCCACATCCATGGGGGCTCAGACAGCCCTGGTCTTCCTCACCATCCCAAGGGATGGCGTTTGGGCTGACCCCAGGCTCACTCAAGGCAGTGACCAAACACCTTGTTTGGTGAGGGGAAAACACTTTTGGGGGGGAATAACTGTTGAAGGAGCCTCTGGAGATGAGAGTTGCCCTC
Organism: Pachyramphus minor; assembly: GCA_013397135.1. NCBI lineage: Eukaryota > Metazoa > Chordata > Aves > Passeriformes > Tyrannidae > Pachyramphus > Pachyramphus minor. The sequence continues at coordinate 179,986 of VYXB01001119.1, forward strand.
CCAGGCATGGCAAAACCCCATCACTGTGGGGCTGTGTGGCTCTGCACCCACTGCATGGGACATATCCCAAAGGTTTGGTGTCAGAATAAGACCCCAAGGGAATCCAGTAAGACTCATGCCAGGCTCAGGGTTATTCCCAGGAGGATTTTTTGCCAGCAGACCAGAGCTGGGGCACCAGTGCAGGTTCCGCTCCAGCATCTGACAGGAAAACAGAGATCATAGAAAGGTTTGGGGACATACCCAGCAGTTCCTTGGTGTTGGATTCATCCCACGAAATGGCTGGATTTACATTTCTGATCGGCAGCAGGAAGAGCAGATCCCATTTATCCCGGCGGGGAAGAGGCAGCATCCCCTCTGGTGGGGATCAGCTTCACGCCTTGGCACTCCCAGACGTTTTTCCAGTGCGTCCTGGAATGTTTTGCTGGTGTCCAAAGCACATCCGAGAGCACCACCTCGTGGGCACGGCGGAAAGCACCGGGAAGAAGCTGAAGGAAGAACTTTCCTCACGCATTTTGGGACGTCTTGGCTAAATTGGCATCTGATGGTGGGTCTCCATCCTGCCACGTGCCTGAGGAGAAGGATGAACACACCCAGAAGGAAAACCCACTGATTCTTCCACTCTAATTCAAGCAAAGAAAGTGGAGGGAAGGTGGATGAGCTTGGGGGCACCCAAGACCCTTTAAAGAGCTCGGGTGCTCCTGAAGTTGTCTGACTTCTCCTGCTGTGTGAGTTGGAGAGCATGGAACTGGATATAACTCAGCCATGGCCCTTGGACCTTCCACCAGCCCTGGGAAAGGAATGTTTCTTCACTAATCTTCTTCCCCAGATGGGAATATCTCCTGGGCTGGGATCAAACACGGATTTCTTTCCTCCCCTGCTTCCTTTCACTTTGTTCCCACCAATGCCAACAACTTGCTGTGTTTGAGCTGGGGTTGGGAAGAGGAAAATGAGTCGAGCAGAAACTTTTCTAAAGCCTCAGATTTGAAGGTTGAACATGGCCAAGGGAAAACCCTGCGGGGGGTTTGGGAGGACTGGCCATGAGCTGGGAGGGATGGGGCATCACCCCAGGGTGATGGGGAAAAGGTGCCACTGGTGTGACAAATCCAGTCTGGAAAGGAGCTGGAGGAGACAGAGGAGGGGCTGCCTGCCCCCCCAGCTGCACCCAGCCTGGGGACACACTGGGGCCACTGGGCAAGGACACCAGCCCATCACAGCCACCATTCCATGGACCATTCATGGCTCTGAGAGAGCAGGACACAGACGTGGCACAGGGGTCCCCCCAGAAGGTTTTGGCTCATTTACAGAGACATTTCCCCCAGTCCTGCCCTTGCACATGGCTGGGTTGTGCCTGCATGGCAAAGCTCTCCACGTGGACATCCTGCCACCAGGAATCCATCTAGGATTGTCCCACCAGGATCCTGGCCCCAGGGATGTGAGACATGTCTTTTCTCCTTGGAAATGTCCCCACGTCAGTGGTTGGGATCTGGGGAAGAGCAGCATGGACTGGATATGGAAATATTGAGACCTATAGTGATTATTTGCCTGGCACCAGGCTCACGTATAGAACAAATATAAATATTTGTATTGGCTTTAAATATAATAAATATAATAAGTGCAGTAGCACTGTCCCTCCCCCACACTTGGCCACTGAGAGTGGGAAGCTTGGGTGATGCTGTGGAGGACAAGGGCTGCCTCTGCAGCACCTTCCTGTCCTTGCAAAATGCTGCAAAGCTCTGCCCAGGTGCTGCTGTGGCTGCAGGGAAGGGACCTTGGCCACCCTAAATCCTGCAGTGAGGGCTGTGTCCTCCTCTGGGTCAGAAATGTCCTTTGTTCACTGGCAGCCACTGACCACAGAGCAGAGAAAGTGTCACCTGTGGTGTCTGGAGAGAAGCTGAGCCTGGTGCCACCTTCCTGCCTGGATCAGAGGATCCTGGTGCTACCTTGCTTGGATCAAAGGATTCTGGTGCCAGCTTCCTGCCTGGATCAAAGGATCCTGGTGCCACCTTGCTTGGATCAGAGGATCCTGGTGTCACTTTGCTCGGATTAAAGGATCCCAGAGCCCTTGGGTTGAGGGGGCTGAAACACTGGCCATGAGCTGGACTTCTTAAAGTTTGGGAAAAAAATATGACAGGCAGTGTTTAGGGACTTGCTTTGCCCCTGAACTTGGTTTTCTGGCCTTCAGGCACTGGCAGACTTGACTTTGTCACTCAGGAATGATGCTGCCACATGTGACAGTGGAACAAAGGCATGGAGAAAAGCCAGACCTGGGAAAGAAGGAAACTGCTGCCAGAGCTGGGGCTGTGATATGCCCAAATCCCTTTGATTTTGGTGTGGTCAGAGCAGCAGAGGGAGGCAGACTCGTTTTTCCAGTGCCTATGTATAGAGCCATGAGCTCATAGTTTCCGACAGCAGAGAGCATTCAAAGTATGGGAAACAGGAATTTCCACCCCACCTCGGTGCCAGCAGGGAGCCAAGTGAGAATGGGGAGATGCTTGGCTGCCCCAAATCTGCTCTCACTGGCCCACATCATCGTTCAGCATTGGTGGGAGCACCTCCAGCAGCTTCCAGGAGGGACCAGGGGAGGGGGATGCCCACTCCAGAGGGGACAGTGCAGCCCCAGCCCCGGCACAATCTCTCTGAAGGGCTTCAGCCCCAATTTCTGACCCTCTCAAAAAAACTGGGAGAACAAGTGGAGTGGTGGTCCCCGAGCCTAAGAGAGGTGTTGATGTGCTCAGGGTCTCCTTCCAGTAAGGGACAGGGCTTCATGGCTTGAGAGGTCACCCCTGGGGGCACCAGGGTGGCCTGGGGGGGCTGCACCCACCCTTCTTCCAGAAAACAGCCCTGTGTTGTAACCACTGCAACTGCTGCGCCCTCGAGAGCCTGATACTGCTGCCCACGCCTGAGCCTGGCCCTGCCAGGCACCTGGCACATGGAACTACCCCTGCTGCCCACAGGGGCACCCCAGGGCCTGCCCTGTTGGGTTTTGGTCCCACAGACCCTGCAGAACCCTGGGTACCTTCTTGAAGCTGAGGGAGCACAGGGCTGGGATTGTTTCTGCAGAGCAGGTCTCTGCCCCAGGGCAAAACCTTCCTGTATCACAGAGTCACAGAGGGGTTTGATATGGAAGGGACCTTAAAGATCAACTCATTCCCCCCCCCTGCCACAGGCAGGGGCACCTTCCACTGGCCCAGGGTGCTCCAAGCCCCATCCAACCTGGCCTTGGACACTTCCAGGGATGGGGCAGCCACAGCTTCTCTGGGCACCCTGTGCCAGGGCCTCCCCACCCTCACAGGGAAGAGTTTCTTCCTAACATCTAATCCAGTCACTCCAGGCTCTCTCCATCTTTCCTGTCACTCCTTCAGGTGCCAAACGGCCACAATGAGGTCACCCCAAAGCTCCTCTTCTCCAGGCTCAACAATCCCAGGTCTCCCAGCCTTTTCTCCCAGCAGAGCTGCTCCATCCTCTGCTCATCCTGGTGCCTCCTCTGGACTCTCTCCAGCAGCTCCATGTGCTCCCTGTGCTGTTCCCAGGGCTGGAGCAGCTCTGCAGGGGGGTCTCACATGTCTGGGTGTCTCCTGAAGGCTTTTCCTGATGAAGGCCCCAGATTTCTGGGGCATTCAGGCCCCCTGGCACTGCAAACCCGTGTGCTCTGGGTGCATGGCCACAGTGAGGGAGCCCAGGTGGGCAGTGCCCCGGTGCCATCCCATGTTCTGGGGACCTCCTGTGGATGTGGCAAACAACATCCAGATCCCAGGGCCACTCACAGGAGGGAGTGTGGGTTGGCCACTGTCCAGGCTGAGTGGGCTCAGGGTGTCTGGGAGGAGCTGGGATTGAGGCAGGAGTGATCCATCCCTCCAGCAGTTTTTACAAGGCTGTGCAGGGAAGGTGCCTCTTGGCTCCTTGCCCGGGATGGGCAGCACCCTGGGACCAGGTGAGGGAACCTTCTCTGTGTGGGTGCCCAGCCTGCACGTGGCCAGGTGGTGCCTCAGGATCCACCTGCAGCTGCTGAGGTGGCCAAGCCTGGGGGTCCTGCCTGCCCTGAGCCCACAGGGTCCTGTCTGGTGTGCAGGGCTGGGGGATGAGTGTTTGGGGGATGAGGAGGGGAGGGGGCTTGGGAAGGAAGCTGTGGCCAGGGTGAGGGATGGGGAGGTGAGGAGAGTGTGACAGGAGCCCTGGTGCAGGATGCTCCAGCTCACCCGTCTGTGCAGCCACAGAGGGGTTTGGGGGTCCAGCATCCCCTTCAGTGCCTGTTTCCCTGGGGTTTGACCCCAGGGACGAGTCTCCTTGACAGGAGGGAAGGCAGGCAGGACTGTGCTGCTGCCCCTGCCCTGCCTGACGCCACCTCCTCGCCCACTCCCTGCCCAACCAGGCCAGTGTGGGCCCTTTAAAACCCAAACGAGTTCCTCCACATTCACTCCCCGGGAGCTGTCCTGTCCCTGCTCTGTTGTGCAACGCCCTCGTGAGAACACCCAGCCAGCCCCTGGCTGTTCCATAGGTGCCCTGGTGCCCAACACTGGGTGTTTACAGGGGCCCTGGTGCCCTCCCAGGCCGTGCTCAGGGCTGGGGCACAGCCAGCCCTGGTCAGGGCACAGCAGTGCATGGAGGGGCCCCTGTCCTGGGTCCTTACAGCAGGTAAGAGGACTTTGGGGCCTGGAGGAGCAGGAGCATGGGGTTGGGATTTGTTTCTGCAGCACTTTGGGGGAGCATCAAGTCTCTGATCCCTCTGAAACCAGAACAGGAGCGTGGGAACTTTCTTCTCTTGCCTGGGGTCGGGGTGTCTTGTGTTGTTGTGGCCATCCCAGGGCAGGGGGTGACTCCTCTGCGAGAGGAGTGAGGAGGGCAGACCCTCCAGAATCAGCTGGGAGGGTGTCCATGGACACAGTCATGCATGAGAAAAGGGATGCAGGTTGGGTGGGGTCTGGAAAAACCTGCAGGTTTTATGAAGTTCAAGTTCCTGAACTAGTCTAAGAGAAGGGAGCTGAGCTGAGCATTCCTCTTCTCCTTTTCCCTTTCTGCTTTTCTCCTCTCTCCCTTCTCTCTTCTCCCCTCTCCCTTCCCTGAAGGCACCATGGGAGTGCTCCCTGCCCTGGGGGATGCAGGGCAGAGCTCCTGAGCCACCCCAGGCTCAGGTCTGGATCTCCCTCAGCAGCCCCACATCCCCCAGCACTCGGGGCCAGGGCTGGGCTGGCTGAGCTCTGCCCTCCTGACTAAGAGCTGACACTGGGGCTCCAGCCTTGCTGGCTGCCCTGTGCTCCAGAGGGAGCCTGGAGGTGCCAGTGGCCTGGCCACCAGCCTGGGACACCCTCCAGCAGCCTGGAAGGAGCCTGGTGTGGGTGCCTGCTGCCTGCTCGAGGTATGTCCTGTACCCCCTCAACCCCCCCCTGCTCCTCCTGGCTCCTCTGTTTTCCCTGGGATGGAAAAACCTCCCTTTCCTTGGCAGGTTTCACTGTGGGGTGGGAGTTCCCATTCCCAGCACCTGCAGCTGGCCCAGAGCACAGAGGCACTTGTGACACCGGCTGTACCTGTCACTGAACAGGCAGACACAGCTCCAAACAGGGGCTCATCCCTCCTCCTGTGCGATTTTGCAGCCAGGGATTATTGTCCTTGAGGGGTCTGGAGCTGAGATCCTCCTGTCACCTCTCCCAAGGGCCACACTGAGAGGATTAATGCTCCTGGGATTGCCTGGTGGAGGCAGTGCCTGGTATCCACCCCATCCCTCTCTGAGGGGCAAAGGACAATGGTGAGGGTGCAGGGAGGAGGAGGAGGAGGAGAGATGAAGAGATGGATTGTGCCTCTCATTGCCACCAAGACTCTGATTTGTGGGCAGTTTTAGGCACCACAAATAAGGAAGATCTGAAGCCATTGAAGAGTGTCCAAAGGAGGGAACAAGGATGGGGAAGGGCCTGGATTTGAAGGTGTGTGAGGACACTGAGGGCACTTGGTGTGTTCAGCTGGAGCAGAGGAGACTGAGG
>VYXB01001119.1:191447-214762 GCA_013397135.1 Pachyramphus minor
CTGCCCCCACCATCATCCATGGCATCCTGTCCCCACCATCATCCATCACATCCTGTCCCCACCATCATCCGTCACATCCTGCTCTGCAGAGCAGTCATCCTGCAGCACCTGTGGCTCCAGGGGGTGCATTCCCAAGGGTCCTCTGTCACCTCCTCCCTCCCTCTGCCTGAAAGAGCTGGGCTGGGCTGTTGCAGGCCATGCCATGCTCCAGCTGTGCCTGTTGGTCCCTCTTCTCCCTGTGCCAGCTGATCTCAGCCGGGCACACACAGGATTCCTGGCACATCCCAGCATGTGCCATTTCCCTGGCTGCAGAGCACACCCTGCCCTTCCCACACTGGCAGATCTTTGCCTGATGGCAGCAGGGCTATAACCCCCAGTAATGGCTGCATAATGCATCATTAGCAGGAGAAGGTGGCATTTTTATGGCACGGAGATGGGAGAAGTGGGAATTCCGCAGGGCCCAGGAGTGCTTACTGGCCAGAGCTCGGCAGCAGGATCCATTAGGAACCAGCCTCAGAGAGCCCCAGCTCCATCAGCAGAGATGTCTCCATGAATAATTGAGGAGGAGGCTCCTCCAAGCTCCCTGCCCTCCCCTCACCCACCCTGGAGAGCCAGGGGCAGTGTGGGGCTGGCTGGGACACAGGCAGGAGGTGGCACTGCCCCATCGGGGTGTCCCCTGCTGGCTCCCTCCCCAGCACATGGCAGACACCCTTTCACACTGGGCACATCCCCCCTCTGCAGTGCCCACCCCTTGTCCCCCTCCACCGTGGTGGGCTGGGGTCTCCTGCACCCTCTGTGCCCAGTCCCTGGCAGGGCCAGGGGGGTGGAGGTGCCAGAGGACCCCATCCCCCTGTGCCCACACACAGGGCACAGTCCCGGGCTGGGCTCTCCTTCTGGGGGATTTCTGAGCCTACAAGGAGAGCAGAGGTCTGGCAGTGCCTGAGGGGCTCAGCCAGTGCCCCGTGTGAGATCAGTGCCCAGGGCAGGGGTGGTTTGTTGGGATGAGATCCCCAAACCCTCAGCTGAGGGATCCTGGGGGCAGGAGCAGGGCTGGAGCCATCCCTTGGTGAGGGGCTGGTTTCACTCCCCTGTTGGCAGCACAGCCCAGCAGAGCTGTGGTGCAGACCAGTGTGTGCCCCTGCACTTCTGGGCATTGCCTGGCATCAGCACCCTGGCACACATCCTGCTCAGCTGCCTGGGAAGGTTTTACACTTCCCTGTGTCATTCTCACAGATCCCTTTTGTCAAAAACTCCGTGATCTACCATGAAAAAACCCCTGGAATGCTGTCAAAGGTCTGCACTCTCCTTCCAGTCACAGCTGGCAAAGAGCAGCAAACGCACTTTCCGGGAAGAATGGGTTCTGCCTTAAATTATGTCCCATTTTGCAGCAGCAAATTGAGCTGGTGCAGTGGGTTTCTGTGGCTGGGCTTTGGTAGCAGGGAGGCTACAGGGGTGGCTTCTCTTAGAAGCTGCCAGAAGCTTCCCCTGTCCCAAGGAGCCAATTCCAGCTGCTCCAAGATGGAATTCCTGCCGCTGGCCAAGGCCGAGTCCATCAGGAGCAACAGGAACAGCTCTGGGAGAACAGATTTAGGACCAGAAGCTTGTGGTGCAGAAGGAATTCCAGGCAGGGAAGAGCAGAGTGGGAAGATGGGAACAGCAATGCAGACCCCAAGGGCGGTGCAGAAGGAGGGGCAGGAGCTGCTCCAGGTGCTGGAACTGAGACCCCACAGCCCGTGGTGCAGAGCAGGGTGGGGCAGCTGTGCCCCTGCAGCCCCTGGGGGAGCCTCGGGGTGCAGAGACCCCCCTGCAGCCCCTGGGGGAGCCTCGGGGTGCAGAGACCCCCCTGCAGCCCCTGGAGGAGCCTCGGGGTGCAGAGACCCCCCTGCAGCCCCTGGAGGAGCCCAGGCTGGAGCAGGTGGATGCAGGAAGGAGGCTGTGACCCCGTGGGAGGCCCAGGTTGGAGCAGGTTTTTCCCTGCAGGACTCGTGGCCCCTGTGGGGGCCCCACACCAGTACAGCCCATCCGTGAAGGACTGACCNGTCCCCCTGCACCGCTGAGGGGGAGGAGGGAGAACATGGAAGGAGGGGTGTGGGGAAAGGTGTTTTTAAGATATTTTGTTTCTGACTCTTTGGCTCTTATCCTGTTAGTAATAAATTTAAGTACTATCCCCACTTTGAGTCTGTTTTGCCCGTGCAGGTGATCAGTCACTGACCTCTCCCAGCTCTTATCTCTGCTCATGAATCCTCAGCTGGTATTTTCTCTCTCTCCTCTGTCCAGTTCAGAGGGAGAGTGAGAGAGTGGCTTTACTGGGTACCTGGCATCTGGCCAGGGTCAACCCACTACAGCTGGGAAAACCATTTTCCTTGTCTCCAGTGTGATTTATCTGCTGGCTGCTGGTGAGTGCTCCCCGTGGTCACCTGTGGTAGCCCTGTGCCCGCCCAGCCCTGGCTGCAGGCAGGGAGCAGTGGGGTGGGGATGCCCTGGGTGCTGAGGACTGTGACTCCTGGAGGCAGATGTCACCCCCAGCCAGACCTGGACACTGCCTGGTGTGGAAGGTTTCATCCCAAGGTTTTCATTCCCTGTGGACTGGTTGTATTGGTGGAGAAGAGCCATGAAGCTCTGCTGGGCATCAGCCACAGCAGGCAGGAATCAGCTGGTGGCCACTCAGGGAAGGCAGTAGCCACAAGGTCCCTCTGGACAGCAGAGCCACCCAGCTGTCACTGGTGTGGTGGCAGTGGGTTTGCTCCCAGCCCAGCTCTGGAGCAGTAGTGAGACCCAGGATGCACAGGGATGTCCAGGGATGTCCAGGATGCCCTGGAGCAGCAGTCAGCCCCAGGATGCACAGGGATGTACCAAGAGACCTCCAGCCTCCTGCTGCTGATGCCCACGAAACCATCCCTGACTGGGCAAACCTTCACCCTGGGGATGTGTTGAATAGGCCCCTCCTGCCATCCCCTGACAGTGGGGGCCAAGCACAGGAGCTCCTGCTGCTGTGGGCCCTGGAACCCTTCTCTCCAGGATTCCAGCATGGGGCTGCACTTCCCACCGGGCTGATTCCCCCATGTGGTGTGGGACTGGTGATGTCCCTGCTGCTGGAATGGGCCTTGGCTCGCTGGAGGAGCAGGAGGACGGGGCAGGCACTGGGATGTTGGGACTGTTCCATGCCTGCAGGTGCCACATACAACCAGGGACAGCAACTGAACTGCAGGAGCACTGCATGGGGACAGAAAAAGCAGCAAGTGCCTCATCCCAAGGAGTGTAGGGAGATGATCCTGAGGGTAAAGTCAGTGCTGGCCCAGTGTGCAGAGCAGGGGGGGAGCTGCTCATCCTGCTGCATCCCACTCCATCCATCAGCCCCAGGCACCTCCATGGCTGGGAAGGGTTAAATCCCCATTCAGAGCCCACTCCCTCCAGCTCAGCAGCTGTGCTGGAACCAGCTGGAACCAGGGACTGCCTCCAGGACCAGGCATCCCACTCCTCCAGCCTGGCCAGGGTGGATGTAGACAAGGATCGCTGCAGAAGGGTTTGTGCAGTCTGGGAGAACCAGTTACTCCAGGATGTACAAATCCTGCTTGTTCCCCCCATCTCCATCCCCTGGGTATGAGGTGCAGGAGGAGTTTGTGGTCTCTGTGAGCTCAAGGAGTGCTGGTCCCTCTCCACCCCACCAAGCCAGGCTGGGTCCCTGGGTGAAGTGCAGAGGTGGCCCTGGGAGCAGTTCAGAATTCCCCCAACCCCTTTAGCTGACACAGTTCCTGGGTGCAGGCTGTCTCCTGCCCCGTGGATGGATATGTGGCAGGATGGACATGGCTGCCCTGGGGAAGGCTGGCTCTTGCAGAGATAATACAGTTGCTGATCTCAGGGTTATGTTGTCACCTCCTGGCCCTGCTCCTGCAGTCATGGGAATTTGCAAAAATCTCAGAGATCCTCTTAATATGGTTTTATCTTTGAAGGAAAATGAATTCATTGATGTCCCACTGCTGCACTGGCTGCAAATGCAGAAAAACCCATAGCACCTTTAGAATTTTAAGAATTTTAAAGATTCTTTTTTAAAAGCTTACTTGCACTGTGGAGGGGCTTCTCCACATTGCCAGAGAGGGGTTAACGATGTTTATGTTTTCCACTGATGTTGTGACTGATTTATCCCAGACTTGTCCAACTCCCTTGTGTAAGAGCTGCTCCTTCCCAGCGTTCCTGCAACCAGAGGTTCCTGCTTCACCCCACCACCTCCTGACAGGAGACATCCAGCTTTGCAAAAGGAAGGCAGAAACTTTAATGGAACAGTCCCAGACTTGACATCAAACTGGTTCTCCCAGAACAGAACAGAACACTGCACACACCCTGCAACAGGCTCTGCTCTGCTTTGGGTCCTCAGCCTTGTACCTGCTCAATGTGCTTGGTGCCACCCCTTAGTGTGACAACTCTCTGATGGATATTCTGGGGAACTGGGAGGTGGCCCCTGTCCTACCTGGGACAGGATTAGGGCACAAATATGTCTGGGGTTCAAACTGGGGTTATTTTGGGGCTGTGGGACCTGCACAGCACAGCTGTGGGGTTGAGCAGGGAGGTCTCCTCCCAGGATGGGAGGACAGGATGGTTAGATGGGTACAGGGGACCCCAGGTTCCTCCTCATGACAGGGACTGTGATCCACTCCTGCCACCAGCCTCACATCCTTGGAACCAGAGACAGAGAAGTTGTTTCCTCCCCAAATAGGAGCTCCCACACTGAACAACCCTCCCACAAACCCCACTGCCCTTGCTGTTGGTGCAAAATGCCAGCAGCAAGGACAGCAAGGGCACCAAAGGCCTGATGCCACCCATGAAGTCTCCCATGGTCCATGCTGTGGTCTGGGCAGCAGGGAAGGGGGTGTCCCCAGCTCACCCCTCCCTCTGGAGCCCCAGGGGTGATTTCTCTGCTCATGACATGGCTGATGGAGCTGATGGCCTGGACTGAATGCAAAAGAATGTGCTCACTGGGCCCAAACCACAGCTCCAGCACCACAGAACAGTTTGGGGAGGTCTTTCTGATGTGGTGGGGAGATCCCTCCTGCCTCAGGTCAAGGCAGCCCCATATGGAGCCTGACAGAGAAGCCCCTGAGGGCCAGCACTGCCCTGTCAGCTGGTCTGCAGAGAAAACTGAGGCCAGCATCAAAACTCATCACAAATGCACATTGTCCAGGAGAGGAAATCACACAGAAATAAATTTTGCTGAAGTTTTAAATAGCTGAGAAGAGGTGTCTGTAAAGGAAAGTGCTGAACAACCTATTTGATAGGTTGTTATATATTTGATAGGTGTTATATATGTTTCCATCCCACACAAGTGTCTTCATGGTCAGCAACAGGAACACAAGAGAATAGAGACATGGGAGACCAAGAGGTCTCCTCTCACCTGAGATTTGTATTTTGAGTCACTCAGGAAGTTTGTTCCCATGTGGAGCCACCATGGTTTGGCAGCTGAAGCACAACATCCTTTCCTGGCCTTTGCAGCTCTTTGAACTTTGAAGGTTTTCTGAGTATTTTACAAAGTTCCTGGTACCTTGATGAGATCAGCTAAAACATTCCTTACACCTCCACCCGGGTTTTGCTCAGGATTTGGCTCAGGAAATCCTCTGTCCTGTCTGTTTGTGGTCTCTCCCTTGAGGGCACCAATGTACAGAGCAGGTGCCAGGCCAGGGGGCTCAGCTTCACCTGGGGCAGTGCCTCCCATTGCACCAGATCTCCCATCCCTGGGGTGAGGTGTGCAGGGCTCTCCAGGCTGCCAGCTGGACCCTGGGCATCTGTGGCCCATGGTCAGGAACAGTGGGCAGAGGCTCCTCTGCCACCAGGGAGCTCGTGCTGTGCCCTCTGAGAGAGCAGCAGTGGGTAGGAGGTGAGAGCAACGTGCTTGGAGAGGACATAAAAGGGGGATTGATGCTTCAAGGGGTGTCTCCAGTGCCCAGAGCAGTGACAGGGTGCCCAGCAGGGCAGGGTGGCACAGCTCCTGCTGTGTTTGCAGGGGTGGTTTTGCAAGAGCAGCACAACAGTCCCTGTATGGTGCTGCTCCTCTTCCTCTGCTCACTCCTCACATTCACACCTGTCCTTCCCTGTGTCCCTACAAACAGACAGGGAAAAAGAGATGTGAACACTTTAAAAGACCCTGTTAATAGCTTAGAAATTCAAGATCTCTTCAACAAAGGTATCTCAAATCATAACAGTGGGACTCAGGGCACTGTTTGCCACAAGCCAGATCCCACACAGAAGAACCAGCCAATTTCTGGGGGCAAAGGGAATATCCAAGATGTCCAGGATGTCCAAGATGTCCATATGTGCAGCCATCACCTTCTGAGTTGGACCCTGTGAGCTGCCCAGTGATATTCAGGGTCAGCCCAGGTCAAGGTATGAGTAAAGCTGGTAACATCTGGTCACAAAAGGAGGATCTTTTCCTCTCTGGAAGATTCAGGTATGTGGGCAAACACCAGATGTTATTGGGATTGATATTCCCTCCCCAGGTGCCAAGTGGCTGCAAGGAGGGCTGAGAAAACTCCTGGGGTGCACTTCCAGGGCATTTGGGGGTTGAAGAATCAGGGCAGGAAACATGAGAGGATGCTGGTTGTTGGGGATTGGGGTGACTTGGGAAGCACAGCCTGGCCAGGGGGTGGAGGAGCACTGCTGGTTGCCAGGGCCCAGCACACATGGGCTCTGTGCCACAGCCACTGGGCTATGCCATGCCCAGGGCTGGGAACACCCCCAGCAGCCTGGAGCAAACACACCAAGTACAAAACCACAAAAACCCAGCGGTGAAAGATAAGCCCTTGAGTCAATAACACCCTGGGCCTGGGCCAGATCTGCTGGTGCTGAGGGACAGGGACTCACTGATGCCTCACTCACACCTCTCCTGCCACTCTGCCCCAGCCACCAGGGTTTGGGGACAGCAGGAGAAGGGAGGACTTATGTCCCTGGGATGGAAAGGATGTTGGAGACCACCAGAGCTGGTGCTCTGGGTGCTGGGATATGGGTACCCACCGTGGGAGAAGGTGGCACAGGGAGGCAAGAGAAATCCCATGGTCTCCCAGCACAAGTGGGAGTTCTCCCCTCTGTTTCTGGACCTGGCTGATTGCCCCAGTTGAAGTCTCCATGTCCTGCCTGTGCCCAGGCCCTTCCAGCTGCCTGGAGGGGGTGAGGGATGCTGAGGGCACCTTGCACACACACACACAGGTTTGGGTTTGATTTCCCACGTGCTGGGGGATGGCCCTGCCTGGAGCCAGGTGAGCTGGGTGACTGTCACAGACCACAGAGGGGCCAGAGGGGGGAAGATGTGTGAGGATCATCCCACAGGGAATGCAGCATCCCGGGGTCTGCAGGACCCTGGCAGTGCAGGGCTTGGCCTGAGCCAGTGTGTGAATTGGAGGTCTCTGCTCATCCATGGACCTGGCTGTGGGCTCTCCACTGGTCTGGGCACAGAGCTGAGCACTTTCCATCACCCTCCACCCCTCCCCATTCCGAAACCTTCCCTGATGATGTGATGGATCATCCAAAGCCTTTGCTCCCCAACAAGCTTCATCCAGGAGTGTCTGTCCCACCATCCCAGGAGGCAGGAGGGACCAGTGGGGACAGGGACAAAGCACCATTTCCCACTGGGTTCCCTGGGTGACACCAATGGCTCTCTGGATGTTGACCCTGAGTGACACACCCAGGCACTCACCCAGCAAGGGACAGACTCTGAGTGGTGACAAAGCCCTCAGCCAAGCTTTACAGGCTGGATTGACAGGCTCAGCACCAGCAATTAAAAATCCCAGAGCAAATAAAGGAGGGTGTTGGTTCCTGCTGCCCTTCCTCATCTACAGCTGCAGTAACCAACTGATGCTTGATGCAGGTTCTTATCCTGAGGTGCATCAAGGAAATTCTTGAAGGAGGTTGTTCCAAGGGCACAGGGGTGGAAAAGCACCCTGAGACTCAGTGGAGGGTAAAGCTGAACTCCTGTCCTGGGCATCCTGGTACGTGAGGGCTGTGAAACACCCTGACCCACACTGCAGCTTCCACCTTCCTGGGACTGTCCAGAAAACTCCTTGTCTGTCTCTTGTGGTCACTGCCAACACGACAGGAAATAAAGAAAAATCAGTAAATAATAAAAAAAGGATGTTTCTCATTGGTTGTGAGAGGCTTTATAAAAAACCCTGCAAGGAAATCTCCCTGTCATGACTCGAGGGTGGGGATCGTGTCCCTGGCAATGTTTCTGCCAGTGCAGGCACCTCCCTGGGGGCACTGGCCTGGCTGAGATGCCAAAAGGGAAGAGAGGTGAGTCTGGGCTCTGCTCTGACTCTCACCCTCGTGTCAGTGGGGACATCTTCCCCATCTCTGCCCCCTCTTTGTTTCATGCACTGTTACAAAATCATCAGCTCCTTGGGTGAGTGTTGGCTCCTGGTTGGAGCATCCCCCTACTGTCATCCCCTTTTTGTCATGTGTCACACAGCTCCAAGCACCTTGGAAAACTCGAGCTGACTGGCTCCACCAGCCTTGCCAACACAGGAGGAACATCCCCTTGGGGTGCTGGCAAGAGGTGGATGCCATCCCTGCAGTGGTGCTCTCCCAACAAACACACATTCCCACCTCCCTTAAGCTTTGCAAAGGTGTTGCTGTTCATAGGTGGGGTCAAAATTCAGCCCTTTGAGGCAGCTCTTGGCTGACCTGGGTGTCCAGGTCATCACCAGCCCCTCCATGTGCTGCTGATCCTCAGTGTGAGGGTCCCTCCTGCTCACGTGCTGTAGGACCAGCCAGGGCCCACCTGCCTGATCCTTCTGCCCCTCATGCCAGACAAACCAGGCATGTTCTAGAGCAGCCTGAGATTAAGAAGGCATAATCTCAAAGCCAAGGTTCAAACATGGCACTTTGTACCCAGTCTCTGTGTATTCAGCATTTGTCACAGGGCTGTGTACAGCACATCACCAGTGCCTGGCTGACACAACTTGCACTTGATTTTCCCTTTTACTTTGCTGGAAAAACATTCCCCTTTGGCAAAACCCTTCCAGCAGTGCCCACAGAGTGGTGGGGGTACCCCAGTTCACCCCATTTACACAGAGGTTTGATGCTAAAAGCAGCCTGGAACTGTATTATTCTTTACTGACAATTTGCCCAGGGTGTATTGCCAGGAGACAGCTCACACTCCTTGTCCCTCTGCCACACGAAGCTGTCACGGGAGAGCAGCAGCTCTCCAGGACCCTCAACTCCCACATCATCTGGTGGGAAGAACTGAGCAAATAAACCCCAGATTCCAGCAACCTCCAATTCCCACCAAAATCCCCCTCCCCAGATTCATCCAAAGACTCATCTCATCCAACCCAAGTTTCTGCCCATCATTAATCCATTCCAGAGCATTTTAAACTCGAGTGTTACTCCTGGCAGTGCCTGTCACCAGCAGGAAGGTCTGGCTGCCCTGACAGGACCTCTGTGTTCCCCAACACCAGCAAAGCATCTCTGTAGGTACCTTTCCCCCAGGGGTCCATCTGGCTGGTTGATGCCGTGAGAGCCATCAGGCCCTTCCCTTTGGTCTTTTTGGGATGCTCTTCACCAGCTGAGTGATGTGTTGGATCTTCCCAGAACGGGATGTTGCTCCTCCAAGTGCAAGTTTCCACTGCGGCTTTGCCACGGCTCAGCTCAAACCCAGCTCCCTGAAGGGGACCTCGATGTTGAAGGTGTACCAGAAGATCCAGAAGACGAGGCTGAAGGCCAGCAGCAGGGCTCCCACGTACACAAAGAAGTCCCAGGAGCTTATAGGAGCAAAGATCCCCAGGAGGAGGATGATGAGCCCCACGACATCGCAGATCACAGCCGTGAGGGCGATCAGGGCGCAGCGGCCGACCAGCCTGGGGACATCCATGGTGGGACCCTCAGGGAGGGGCTGGCAGCATCCCTGCACTCCCTCCCGCTGCCTCTGCTCCCAGGCTGCCAAGAGGAAGTACAAATGTCACAACACACCTTGCAGAACAATTGGGAGGGAGCACAAGATACAGCTTTAACCCTTTCATGGCCCTGCCACGGCCCTGGCCCTGAGTGGATCCCATTCCACGTGAGGCCTTCAGGTAAGGGATCTACCCCCAGGACACCCAGGGGTGGGTGCATCACACCCAGGGTGTCCAAAAGGTCCTGACCCTGCCCCCAGCCAGGCTGTGTCCTGTGATTTGGGACCCAGGGCACCTTGTGCCCCTGTTGGGCAGCACCTGCTGTGCAAGGGTACTGGAAGGCTGCAGGACAGTGGCTCTGATATCCCAGTGGCAGCCTGGAAACATCCTGCTGTTCCCCTCTTTATAGGTAAACTGAGGCACTGGAATACCCCACCTTTGAACTGAACACCACCAATGGAAATACAACACCTTTGCTACCCCTCCAAAAGGCAGGTCTTGCTGGAAGGTCCCACCTGTGTCACTGCCCACCCCAAAAATGGGACCCAAGCAAGGCAAAAATCCCCAGAGCTCCTGGCTTGTCTCTGCACAGCCAGTATGGCTTTGTGGGATCCAGGGTTTCCATATTCTGGTCCTGGGTCATGGTGTGTCACCAGGAACATCTTCCCTCTCCTGCCTCCCTGCTCTGGGCATGTTTGACACACAGGGAAATTCTGGGGGAGGTGGAGCATCCAGGGAGCCCTCGGCTCTGGGAAAGGCATCCCAAGACACGAGCAGTGCAGAGGCTGTGGGGTGGCAGCTGCCTGTCCCATCCCTTGGTCATGCAGAGGATGCCAAATTTGGGACAGGACTGTTGGGGACAAGGTCATTGTCAGGGGCTGGGGCAGGGCCCAGCTGCAGGTACCTGCTGGAGATGGCCTTGGCTCCAGGGCATGTCTCACATCAGGAGTGTTCTCCTTAATCTCCTTGCCACACCAGGGCATCCAGAGCCTGTTTGCCACCTGGGCAGCCCCACCACTGCTCATCCATGACTGAACTGATGGCTGAGGGGCATGGAGGACATTCCCTGGCTCCTGTGCTGCCCAGGGAATCCCAGGTGTTAAAAGTCCCCACGTTCCTGCCTGGCACCCCCACCGGGCACCTCACAGAGGGCAATCACAGGGCAGAGGAGGCTGCCCAGCACAGCCCTGGTCCTGTCCCCAGCCTCCTCCAGCCCACCCAGACAGCACTGGGCAAGCCCTCTATGCCTGTGTGCTGCTCCCTCCCAATGCCAAAGGTCTACCTGATCCAGGAGATATTTTTATTTCCTCTTGGCTGAACAATGAAGGCTTTAGATACACAAATAAATAACTTATCTGTTATTCAGGCATTATCACCTTCTCAGGCCTGGCTCTGCCAGCCCAGAATCAGCTCTGGAGTAATTACCAGAGGGCTGGAGGGAAGTTCAGCTCCGGAATTTGCTGGAATGCTCTGAAATTTGCCTTTGTGGGTGCTCAGATAAGAAAACATCCCTTGCTGTCAAATCCAGTCTTCAGTTCCCAAATGGTCTTCTCAGCACCTTCAGCTGTGTTGGACCTGCTGGAACCTTCCTGTATTTTTTCAGTTTTTGATCCCCAAAAGACTTTTCCTTCTTCCTGCTTCTTATTCCTGGTTGTTTTCTTTCATTCTCTTCTCCCCAGGCCTCTTTTCCCTTTCAGTTTTTTTGTTTTTTGTTGTGCAGAGGAAACCCTGCAAACCTTTCCACCCCACAGTGGGATCAGAGAGGTAAAACCCACTGGGGTCAGTTCTTATTTGAACCAAAGTGAGCTCATTTCACCTTCTTGCCTCTGAAAGGTTCATCAGTTGTCCTGCACATGCCAGGTTGGAAACAGAGCTCAAGGGGCCTAAACCAGAAATTTTGGCATTAACAGGTGCCAAGAGTTGGGACATGTGTGTCCATCAGAAGGAGCTGCCCAGGGAAGGCATCACTGGGCATAGCCCATGGCACCAGGGAGGTGGAGGAGCAGAGAGGAGCTGCCCAGGGCACTGCTGGGAGCTCTGCTCAGCCCTTCAGCTCCTGGGGCTGAGAGTCTGAGCCAGCTGAACCTGCTGAGCTCCTGCTTGTGAACCTGCTGGGATGGTTTGACAGCTGTGCCCGGCAATGCTGGCACTACTCCTGACACCCAGGAGCCTCCCTTGAGACTTCTGAAGCTCAGGATTTAACCTCTCTAGTCTAAACTCCAGCCCTGGGTGGTTTGACCCCTCTCTGGACAAGCAACAGCCTTTCCAGCATGTGCCAGTCTGACCTGCAAGGCTCCCTGAAGGCAGGCAGAGAAATGCAGCTCCTCCACCTCTCTCTTGTCCTCAGGAGTGTCTTCTGCTGCTCCCAGGGGGTGTTTGGAGATCCTGCTTCCCACCTCCATGGAGCCTCCAAAGCCGTGGGACAGCCAGGGCTCAGTGCTGGACACGGCACTGGGAGGGGGGCTGGACCCCTCTGACCAGGGCTGGGGGGGCTGGACTGGCCTTGACAGGGGTGGGAAGGGTCTGGTGGAGTGTGGGGGGTGGGTTTTCAGTAGAAGGGAGTGTTAAACCCCCACCTGTGTGTTAAGGAGTGTGAGTTAAACCCCCTGGTGCCAGGAGGCTTTGAGGGGTTGTTCTCTGTGGGCTGGTTTCCAGAGCAGCAGCAGCAGCAGCCAGGGCTCAGCAAGGTCAGTCAGTGTCTGCAAGGAGCTTTTCCTAACTCAGTGCTGTTCCTGTCTGGGCTCCTTTCCCAGAGGGGTCTGTGAGGTACAATCACTCAGTATCAGTCAGTGTCTGCAGGGGGGAGGTGCTGGTTTTACCATTCCTCCCAGAGAGGTGTCCTAGGAGTTCAATATAAATTGCTCTGAGCTGCTTTCATTTGATCCAGGCAGCTCTTCCCACCCCCAGGCCCAGGAGGTGAGTGCTCAGGGACCAGCTTCTCTCCTGAAGACACAAGTCCTGCAGCTGAGACACGACCCCAGGACACTCCAGCCCTGCAGGGATGTGCTGACCTTGAAGGACACCAGGCCCTTGTGCCACAGGAGGGAGTTTGCCCAGCCCTGCCAAAGCTGAGCTGTCTGCAAACCCTGCATTTCTGGCAGCTCGAGCCTTTCCCCCCTGCTCCTCATCTCTGTGGAGCTGTGGCTGAGGATCACCATGCCCCAGCCCTGGGCTGCCCCTGGCAGATATCCCAGGACAGCTCAGCCCATGGCACAGGGATTCAGTGGGTTTTCACTGCAGGACTCACTTTTTAAAGGCTTCTTCCCTGGTTTGTCTCCATGTGCTGCAGTTGGATATGGATGGGCTGGTTCCCTTCAGCCAAAGATGTTGTCAGATCACTTCCATCTGTCCTCTCAAGTACTGACTGCTCCCTACTAATACTTGGGAAGCAACTTCACTGTTCCCTGGGAAGATCTGGTTCCCTCTTGCTGCATTCTTCTGCAAACCTGCCCAGGGCCAGCTCCAGGAACCCGTGTTTTCCACTCACATCATCTTTTCAGCCACAGCAGAACTGGGCTGAAAAAAGGGCAGAAGAGGTACACAGGGTTTACCGACCTTTTAGAAGTATTTTTGGAGCAAAATTCATCTTTTTCAGTCTTCTGAGCCGTTAATTGGAGACAAACAAACTTCTGGAAGCCTTTGGGATCCTTTCCAACCCAGGGAGTGACTTTATCTAGTGCCACTATTGATTCAGGGTGGCACATTTCCTTTAGTGCCACCATGGGCAGTTCCCAGCCCTCCTGCCCTACTTGGCAGGGTTCAGAACTGCTGAAATGCACCCAGATGCCAACCTGAGGCCACCCCACAGCCCAAACCCTGCGGGTCCAGCAGGGCTGGGGCAGCCCCACACCTTTGACACCCCCTCCCCACAAGCAGAGGGGGGAACTCTGCACCACACAGTGGCTGTGGCCACTTGGGAAACCAGAGCCAAGGGGCTGCATTGGGCTGCAGCTTTTCCCAGCAACGATTTAAACTGGGAGCCACCAGGACTGGTCTCTCAGGCAGGGGTGTCACCAGTGCTGCTGGAGCAGAGGTGATGCCACACACACAGGGCAAACCTGGTGACCTGCTTCCTACTTACCTGCAGGGCCCAGCTCAGCACTGATCTCAGCAGAGCTGGGAAAGCTGCTCTCAGCTGCTCTCAGCTGCTTTTGGCACAAGAGGTTTTGTGTCCCTTGGGGTTTTTATGGCTCCTGCCTCTGTTGGAGAGCAGCAAAAGTCTCCTGGGAGCTCCTCACCCAGGTGAGCTCAGGCTCCAAGCAAGGCTGCTGAGCCTTGGCTGCCAATAATGCACTTTCCCCTTGCAAGAGCCTGAGAGGACAAGAAGGATGTGGAGAAGCTGAATTTCTTTCCTGCCTCCATGGAGCAGACTGGCACATGGAAGGCCACGGTGGGACCAGAGAAGGGTTGAGCCACCCAGAAACAGAGTTTGGACTAGACAGGTTAAATACTGAGGTTCAGAAGCCTCAAAGGAGGCTCCTGGTTAAATGAATACCCAGGGAAGTGCTTTTTGGGTAAGCTGGGGTTCCCCCAGTCCCTCCTCAGGGGTGACCAGCACCCCTGCACTGGCACAGCTTGCCCAGCTGCCCACACCAGACGTGCAGGCTGTGCCCCAGCCCAGCACACAGCTGAGGACCTGAGCCCCCACCCCAGCCCTGGCCCCTCCCAGCTCTTCCCTTGCACACCCAGGGTGCTCCAGCATGGAAAGGGATGGAAAGTTTTATCACCCTAATGGAGCCTGAGCAGATTTTGAGACCAAGAAAATTGAGGTGAGGGGACACACACCCACACATATTTTCCACTGCTTCTTGGTGGTGTCCTGGGAGCCCCTCCATCCCTGTGCTTGAGGTTCAGTTCAGGTTCTGTCTGGGTTAAAACCAGGCTGCAGCAGCAGGCTGGAATTCCTGTTATTTCCTGCACAGGAATGCTGGGATGGGGGCTGGTTGGAGACTGATGTCTCAGAAGCCCCTCAGCACAGGGAGCAGTTTTATCATCCCCAGTGCTGCTGCAGGAAGACAAGCAGAGCTTTAAATCCCCTGGGTCAGAGCACTGGCAATAAACAGTTTCTTTCTTGGTGCTGATTTCTGTGCAACCTGATATTCCAGTGGGGGAAAGGAGAAAAAAAAAAGAGAAAAAAGCACAACTACTCTTGGTGCTGCAATTGCCAGCTCAGGAACTCAGCCCTGGGGCTGCACATGTCTGAGCATGGCCAGAGGCATCTTCCACCCTGGAAACACCCAGGACACAGCAGGACCACATCTGGGTGAGAATTAACCAGATTCACCGTCTTTGCCATGTTTTGGGTGAAAGTTCTGCTCCATTAGCAGGGTTCAGGGGCACAGCTGGGACATGTTTGCTCAAATCTGCCTCTTCCAGCTTTCCTGTGCCTTTCTCAGTGGTGCCATGGTGTAAACTGGAGCTGGTTTCCATAGTTTCCATGTGCTCACACCTTGTGGCCAAAAGGAAGGAGGTTTTGTAGGATTTCAAGCTCACTGTGAGCACTGAGAGTCCTCTGAAGTTATTGCCCTCACCCTGGCTCACTAAAAACAGGGCAGGCTGGTGCTTTCAGGAGGGATGGGCAATTGCAACTCATCCTGGTGGGATGTCATCTGCTCCCCAAGGTGGAAGAAGCACCAGCAGCCGTTCAGGGTGCAGGAACTTGGGGTATCAGCCCTTGTGGCCCCAGGAGCCCTTGGCCTTATTTCCAGGAAAGAGTGGTGGGAGTTCTCAGTGGAATTCCTGGGCCACCTGCTGCCTTCCATGGTTGGATCATTGATCCCTGGAGGAGGAGGGTGAATGTTGGTGCCATTCCCAGCAGAAATCTGCTGATTGCAGCAGAGATGAGCCCAGTCAGTGTGAGCTGAGGTCATGGAGCCACAGAATGGTTTGGGTGGGAAGGGATATTAAAGATCATCCTGTTCCCCCCCCTGCCATGGGCAGGGACACCTTCCACTAGCCCAGGTTGCTCCAAGCCCCGTCCAACCTGGCCTTGGACACTTCCAGGAATGGGGCAGCCACAGCTTCTCTGGGCAACCTGTGGCAGGGCCTCCCCACCCTCACAGGGAAGGATTTCTTCCCAATATCCCATCTGTCCCTGCCCTCTGGCAGTTTGAAGCCATTCCCCCTTGTCCTGGCACTCCAGGCCCTTGTCCAAAGTCCCCTTAAGTCCCCTTTAGGTTCTGGAGACAAATCATAATTTGGCATCCTCAGAGGGAGGTTTGCAGCATGGCTGTGCAGCATCTCTGGGAGGTTTGACTTCTGCTGAGGCCCAGGAATAAAGCAGCAGGTCAGACACTCCAGAGTAGGGTGTCATCCCCAGCAGAGCCTGCTGGGCTGGTTGGCTGGACTGACCTTTGAGATGGAGGGAAATATTTCCTCCTTGAATTGCTCTGCAGAGATAATGACTTTTTGAGTGGATTTCCTGTTCTTTTTATAGACCAGAAGAAGCTGGCAGATCACATCCAAGCTGGCTTTTAGTGAGAGCTGGGCATGGTTCTGTTTGCTGGAAAACCTGATCTTCTTCTTAACCATGTTTTATTTTGGTCTGATCCAAAGCATCACATTGGGATTCAAACAGGCTTCAGTGGGAGCAAAGAGGAATATTGGGGAGTGTAAAACAGTGGTTTGGAGGTGCATGGGAACAGCCCCAAGACCTGCCCTGCCGTATGTTCTGATCAAAGGTCCAGTGGTGACTCTAGCAGCAGCAGGAGGAGGCACCATGTGATCCCAGTCCCTCCTGGCATCTGTTCCCTGTGGACTTCTCCAGCACCCACCACTGTTATGCTACAGTTGGAGGGCACATTCTTCTCTCTTGCTTCTGTCTCTTCCTCTGTCTGTTGTCCATAAACCCACTTTGAACCCATGGATACTCCCTGTCTCCCACATCCCAGGGAGGTCCCACAGCACAGAGGCAGGAATTCACTTTCCATCAGCCCTGTGGGGTTTTCCTGGGCCACAGTAGGACAGCTCCTAATGAACCCCTTGTGAACAGCCTTCAGGACACCCTGCACCTCTGTTTCCCTGAATTGCTCCAGCTCATTTCAAAAGAGTGATGGAATTTCCAGTGCTGGGAGCACCAATTCAAAGTCCACCCACCTTGCCAGCACTGACCAGGCATTTACACCCTTTGTTAGGAAGTGGAGAGTTCCCACTTTGTTCCTGGAATTCCATCTGCACTTATCTCCCAGCTGTTAATCTGACTTTCCTTTCACTCAACCCTCTCCCTTTCCCTCCCTGTCCCACCACAGATCCGGGCAGCCAGTGGTAAGATCCACCTGATAAATCCTCTCCTCAGCTGATCCCTGGGCTATTTCCTTTACCATGATCTGGGCATCTCCATCCTCTTGCCAGGCACCTCCCTGTGCCACCCTGGTGCTGCTCACACCTCCACAGAGGTGTCTCCTGAGCCCCCCAGCCCTGAGGTGCTCACCCAGCACACAGGGACAGCTCCCAGACAAACCTGCAGCTCCTGCCCCTCTCTTCATCTCCCTCTACCCCAAGTGAGCCTCCCCTGCCCAGAGGGTACCATCCCTCACCCCTCACCCCTCAGCCTCCCTCCCTCCCCACAGGCACAGAGCAAAGATGAGACCAGAGCAGCCAAGGGCAAGTCCCTTGGGAAATTTTTCCTTTAATGAAACTTAATATTCCTGTTATAAATGACCAGTCTGGAATCCAATTAAATTCTTGGTCTCAATGACTTCTTATCATATTAACATTTCACTGACTGTGTCCTTATCCCTGGCCATGAGGCACAGAGAGCAGGACCCCTGTTCCCTCTCTCCAGGCCTTTTGGGAGTTCTGTCACATCCCTTTGGACAGCCAGCCCTGGCTGAACAGGCATTTCCAGGTGCCTCTTCCAGCCTGTGCAGCTTTAGGACTCCACCTGTGCCCAGATCTGCATCCAGCTAGGACCTGAGGATGCTCTTCACGCTGCTCCACGATTTCCCCCTCCTTAGTCCTGATGTCCATCTGTTTTTCTGGCTGCAGCTGCCTCTGAGCAGGAATTTTGGGTGAGTATCCTCTGGCCACTGCAGTGAAATCAGCAGAGGCTGCTCCTTTTGCCAGGGAAAACAGGATTGGAGAACCAGGCAAAGCCTGGAACAACACAATGAATGGCTGAGGAACAGAGGTTTGCTGGGTGTGGTGCCAGAACACACACCTGGGACACCCACAAACCTGGCACTGGCTGGCAGGGACACACATGTGCACACCCAGGACACAAAGCTCAGGGCCAGGCTGGGCCTGGGGCAAAGGGTGTGTGCTCAAACCCCCCCTAATCCAGCTGTGTCAGCTGCCAGGATGGGATGTGCCACCTCCAGCTCTGCCCACACTGGTGGAGGGGATCTCCAGGCACTGGGCAGCCCTGGTCACAGCCTGGGGGTGGCCTGGCACCAGGGGCAAGGGGAGCCTGAGCTCCCTGTGAGCCAGGGCAGTGGAAGCCCAAAAGCTCTGGGACGTGGGCATCTTGGGCCATACTTGCTGGCAGAAGTGCTGATGTGGCACCAGTTCCAGAAATAAGGGAGTTCAACCTGAGTTTGCCAGGAGGAGGTTCTGTATTTGCTGAAGGAATCAACTCTCGGCCCTGAGCAGAGTTCCCACAGCTACAGCTGCATGTCCTGGGTGACAGGGGACACATGTCCCGTGTCACTGCCCTGCTGGGTGTCTGCTGAGCTGCAGCTGCAGGATCTGGGCCCCTCTGCCTCTGCTGTGTCTCCTGATGCTGTGCAGAGCTTCCACCCTGCCTGCCAAATTAGGGAGATGGGAGGAATTGTGGTTCCAGGATGTTGCAGAGACTGAAGGCACAAACTGACCTGAAAAAGGGGGTAAAAGAGGAGGGGGTGGCTGTGTTGGTGCAATCAGTGCTGTTAAACAGGGGTCTGAGCAGCCTCTGCCTCGGCCCTGAGCTGCACTTAGCTGGGTGCTGACCAGGAGAAGGACTGTTGTCTGCACATCCCATTCCTTGTGCTTTTCTCCAGTGCTCTTTGGGAGCTGTTGGTAGGTGTGGGACATTGGGTTAGAGAGAGCTGAGGGCTTACCTGGGCTTCCTCTCATCAGCAGCTGAGGGAGGTTATCAAACCCTGTCTGTCTGAAACCAAACACATTCAGATTCTCTCCATGCACCCCCTGACAACCTCCCCACCTCCCACAGCATCTGGAAGAGCAGCAGGGATGCCTCAGCTTCCCTGTGGAGGTGCAGACTACAAAGGGCAGCTTGGTGGGGTCTCCTCTCTCTGTTTCTCTTTGGTTCTGAAGCACTGACCACATTCTCACCCCACAGCAGGTGTCAGGGCCTTTGGGCCAGTAATTGCTGTGCTGGGGGGTCCCACCAGGCTGAGGATCAGCACTTCTGGAACATCAGCCTCTCCTCAGTGCCTGAACCCAGGACTGGGAGCTGGACATGATGGGCCTGTTTATATCAACCCAGATCTTGCTGTCCAGACTGAGCCCAGCTCTTCAGACTGAGAATTTCTATTCCAAATTAGTCTTTTAAAGTAAATCCAACTTGCTGAAAATACAAAATGAAACCAAAGCCATGCAGGAAGGATCTGTGCTTTCCTTGGTGAATTGTCTCAGGCACTCATTTATTAAAGGCAGGGTGGAGGTAACAAACGTGTCTCTTGTGCCCGTGGTCCAGTTCTGGTGGCACCAACAGGCTGATGGTTGGGGTTCATGGGTGGCTCTGACAGACACCACCAGTGCAGAGGGACAGATATTGTCAGGAGCTCTGGCCCTGCAGGCCTGGGGGAACAGCCCTTCTTAAACACCCAGAACTTGATGCTGCTCCTCACTCTGACCCTTTGGAGCAATAAATACAGCCTGGGAATGCCCCATGCTGAGCATGGAGTGAGCTCCAGTGCCCCAGCAGTGGTTGTGACAGCTCAGTGGACCCCTTGCTGCAAGAAAGACATCGAGGGGCTGGAGGGTGTCCAGAAAAGGGCAACAGGGAAAGGGCTGGAGCAGCAGGAGCAGCTCAGGGAGATGGAGGGGTTCAGCCTGGAGAAAAGGAGGCTCAGGGGGTCAACTCTCTACAACTACCTTAAGGGACACTGTAGGCAGGTGGGGGTCAGGAGGTGACAGGACAAGAGGAAACGGCCTCAAGCTGCACCAGGGGAAGTTCAGGTTGGACAACAGGAGGAGAAAGGGTGGTCAGGCCTTGGCAGGGGCTGCCCAGGGAGGTTTGGAGTCCCTACCCCTGGCAATGTCCAAGGAACGTCTGGATGTGGCACTCAGTGCTCTGGGCTGGGGGACAAGGTGGGGATGGGGCAGAGCAGGGACTCCATGGGCTTGGAACCCTTTTCCAACCTCAATAAATCTGTGATCCTAGGAATGACAGGAATGTTCTGGCCATGGGCATCAGGTCTGGTCCTCCTAAGCTTTGGTGATGTGTACTGCCCGTTGTGGTGGCCTCTTCTGATACAAAGTGATCTGGAACTCTGTTGTCCTGCTTCTCCTCTCTGTTACCTTTGGATGAACCACACCTGGCCTCTCAGTTTCTCCACCCAAACTGCAGTTTGCAGCAATGTCCACACCAGCTTGGCTCACACTCTGTAGTCAGATGGCCCTTCTCTGCTGATGTATCTTGCAGAAGCTTCTGGGGGGAGCCAGGTGACTTTGGAGCTTTGCTTTGAGCCAGGTGACTTTGGAGCTTTGCTTTACCCACCATGTGCTGTTGGGTCACTCATTGACCCAATGACACAGAGAGCTTGGAACAGCCCTGCTGGGCTCAGCTGCAAAATCCTGCTCCCTTTTTTTCTGACATTACTTGGATGAAATACAAAGTTCATTTTCACACTGGAGACCATGTAGGGAAGAGACTTACTGGGATGAAATCCTCTAGGAGAGTACAAGAACATGTTTCTTTTTATGGCTAATCAACACAGCTTGGTAGATGGGAGGGGAACCTTCCCAGGAAGGTCCTGGGCTGCTCTCAGCGGTTAAAGAAGAAGGACTTGAGGCTCTGTAGAAACTGTGACTTCTGTCTCTGCTTCTGCTTCTTCCTGATGATGGGGATCCACACAAGGCCACAAACAAGGAGCATCAGCCCCAGGGACAGGAAAGCTGGGCCAGACATTTTGTAAAAGTTTTTCTTGCCCTTCAGGAAGCAGGACAGGCTGATGATGACCATCCCGAAGAGGAAGATGGCTGCTCCAACAGACACCACGATCACAGGCTTGTGGTAGATCTCCCACTTGCTCCTGGAGGTGCTGGTCCAGACAGACTCGCTGCGGGAGCTCATGCAGAGGGTGCTCCCCGTGCGACTGGTGATCAGCTCCCGGGATGGAGGAGACTTCTCGCTGCCATCAGGGCTCTTGGGGGGGATCTCCACGGTGGTGGGGTCTGAGGAGGTGACCTGTGATGGACAAAAGAGAACACAGAGCCAGGCAAGTGATGGAGGATGGAGGTGTTCCCCATGTGGTCACCAGTGAGTGCAACTCAAAGGAAGTGGAGGAGGTTTTTTGGGTCCCTGCAGGGAATGAGGAGCATCAGACCTGTGAGAGTAAGGAAATGTAGGAACTGGTAGTGGGGTCCTGCAGGTAGGCTGGACAGGAGATGCCTGTGAAGTCCCACTGCTCACCCACGGATAGTGGGACTCCCACAGTACCTGTCCCTGTCCTTACACCTTCCAGCTCCCACAGGGATTCAGTGGTGGAACCCTCCACCTTGAACCTCCCAGGGTGCTGCAGGCAGGGCTGGTGATGCTGGCTCTGTCCTTGGACCTGTCTTCCCTCTCAGGTCCCTAATTACAGCTCAGCACCTTGGGACATGGTCATGTGTCCCTTTTGCAGGTGGAGAAGCTGAGCCACAGGAGTGGCACGTCAGGAACACTCTGTGGGACAGCAGAAAGCCCCTTCCCATGGGCTGCAGGTTCCTTCAGGCCCCGGGGCTGGATGTTCCTCACTGCCACACCCAACCTTGTAGCAGCTGCAGCACAGGAGCTTCTCACTTCTACCCAAATGCTCAGGTGGGAAGTGCTGGTCCCACAGGACTTGTTTCTCCAGCTGTGAGCTGGGGCAGGTGCTGTGGGAGGGCTCTGGAGCTGGGCAGGACGCTGAAATGCCCTGCCCTGGGACAGCTGGGTCAGCAGTGTGGCTTCTGGCACATTAGTTTTTCATCAGCTCAAGGGGTAAATGCATTTTCACAGAAATAAAGTGCCTTTAGCACTGAGAAAACATTCTGGTAAATGGGAAGGGCTGAGCATTCTGGTAGGCACTGTTTGCTCAGGGCTCTGCTGAGGGCACTGCAGGGAGCTGGACTGGGAAGTGTTCCTGCAGCCCAGCAGGGATGAGCCCGTGCAGATGCCAGGGCTGAGGAGGGCAGGAGAGGATGTGGATGAGTCACACCCAGGAATCAGATTTGGTTTTGCAAAGCAAACTCCTGCCTGAGCTTGGGTTTCCTCCCAGGGGCTCAGGGGTGTCAGGAGGGCTGGGACTGTCCTGTCCTCTGCTGTCCACCCTTGGGGCAAAGGGGTGATCTGCAAAAGCCTGGAGCATCTCCCTTGTGCCAGCAGCACTAAGCAGAGCCTGGTGGTTGCTGCCAAGCCCAAGCTGTCCCCACAGGGCCCCCCTGTGCTCCCCAGCAGTCACCTCCACGCTGGCCTGGGCACAGGACCCCAGTGGGGCTCTGTGCCCCCGGAACTGCCAAGCACAGCTCCTCCTGAGCACAACACAAGCTTTGAGCCCAAGTGGGCTTGATGCTGAGCAGGTAATTTAATAGACTGCTTTGGGTTCATCTGTCTGTGTGTTTGCTCAGCCCTGCCCTGCTGATGGCTCGTGGGGTGGTTCTCCAGGAGCTTCACATCACAGCTGATCCCAGGCTGGATGTGCACCCTGTGGCTGCAGCAGCTGTGGAGGAGCAGCCCCAGCTCTGTTCCCATTGCTGCTGTCAGTGTGAGAGCAAACACCACCTCAGTGCAGCCACACAGGGCTGGCACAGCTCCAGAGGCACCATCTGAAGGAAACCTGCCCATATTCCAACCCTACTGGGCCGGGTGCCCATCTGGGGATGTTGATGGCTGGGTGTCAGCCAGCACCTCCCTTACCCTTTCACCTGGGTCCCTATCAAGGTTTGTGGCTCACCTTGATAGGGGACAGATGTAATTTCTCAGTTTAGTTCCCCCCAACACAGACACTGTTGCAGCTCTGGTGACCAACTGTCCCAGGGCAGGGCATTTGTCCTGCTGCTGCCCAGCTCAGGAGCCCTCCCACAGCACCTGCCCCCCTCACAGCTGGAGAAACAACTGGTGCTATTGACGTATTTTGGGATGGTTCAGCTTTGCCAGACCAGGACCAACAAGCAAAAAACAAAAGCCAGGAAGAATGGACAACATTTACACCCCTCCTGTCTTCAGTTTTCACTCCTCTCTGTTGGAGCAGGAAAGACAGGGACAGAGGAGGGGACACATTTCTGCCATCCTGGTACAGAATCCCAGAATCCCACAGTCAC
>VYXB01001119.1:222007-237735 GCA_013397135.1 Pachyramphus minor
CCCCTCCCTGGGCAGCCCATCCCAAGGTCTGATCCCTCTCCCTGGGAAGAACTTCCCAATGTCCAACCTAAACCTGCCCTGGGGCAGCTCAAGGCTGTGCCCTCTTGTCCCACTGCTGGTTCCTGGGAGCAGAGCCCGACCCCCCCCGGCTCCCCCCTCCTGTCAGGGGGTTGGAGAGAGGGAGAAGGTCTCCCCTGAGCCTCCTCCTCTCCAGGCTGAGCCCCCCCAGCTCCCTCAGCTGCTCCTCACAGCACTTGTGCTCCAGACCCTTCCCCAGCCTCGTGTCCCTTCTCTGGAGCTGCTCCAGCCCCTCCATGTCCTTCCTGAGCTGAGGGCCCAGAGCTGGACACAGCACTCAAGGTGAGGCCTCACCAGTGCCCAGTCCAGGGGCACAATCCCTGCCCTGCTCCTGCTGCCACACTGCTCCTGATCCAGGTGCCATTGGCCTCTTGGCCACTTGGGCACCCCTGGCTCATGTTCAGCTGCTGTCAAACAGAACCCCCAGGTCCCTTTCTGCTGGTTAAACCCAAATCAACAGCTCAGGAATACTGGATCCATCTCAGCCTTCTGAGAGGGGAACCTGTACCCCAAGATGCCTCTTGCAGACCCTCTTCCCCTCTCCCCAGCAGTGGCTCTCTGAAAACCTGCAGTGCAGCTGGGCAGGGGCTGTTGCTGCATGGCTGGACCAGCAACTGCACTCCAAGGGTCTCAGGACACAGCAGCCCTTTCCCAATTGTTTGTCTCATGGAAAAGGGACCTTGGATGTTCCAAAGAGTCACCAGGGAGCCCTGAGCAAAGCTGGTGGTGGCCAGTGCCCCACACCTTCCTGCCCTGGGATGCAACTGAACCCTCACCTCCAGTCACGGCTTGTGGCATCTCTGAAGTCCAGCATGGCTGGGGCAGGGATTTCCTGGGCAATGTCCTGGAGTGTCAGCAATTCCTGTCTGGAGCATCTCAGCACCTGTAGCATTTCCAGCTCTGTGTCAGCTCCTCTGAGCTGAGTCCTGGAGCTGCAGGGAGGGAGCAACCAGGCCCTGAGCAGGTCACAGCACAGCTTGGCCTGGAGGTGGATGGAGGGGTTTGGTGTGGCTTTGTTTTTTTCTTGGTTGTCCAGACAATATTGCAGAAATAGTATTTTCTAGTTGGAAAATTCCAAACCCGAAAAGGGAGATGAAGCAAACCAACGTTTAATGTCAAACTGCAGTGGAAAATCTAAAGGGTTAATTAAAAATTTGATTTCAAGATAGCAAAGGAGCATTTCTGGATATCAGTGTCACCAGTGCCATGTTGTGGTGCTCCTCATGGCACCAAGAGCAGTAGAGGGGCTTCAGGGAGAGACAGGACA
Organism: Pachyramphus minor; assembly: GCA_013397135.1. Taxonomy (NCBI): domain Eukaryota; kingdom Metazoa; phylum Chordata; class Aves; order Passeriformes; family Tyrannidae; genus Pachyramphus; species Pachyramphus minor. Next base: position 223,353 of record VYXB01001119.1, read on the forward strand.
GAGGTATCACTGCCCTGCAAGGCCCAGCTCTCTGCTCAGGGAAATGTGGGGGCTGTGCCCTTAGTTCAGCTGAGCAGATCCTGTGTGTGAGGGTGAGGTGATGCTGAGCTGTGGCAGGATCTTGTATTTGCCAGGTTCAGCATTTCAGATGTTACCAACCCACAGGGAAGTGTTCTTTGTGTTTGAATTACTACAGGGGGAGAGATAACAACTCCATAATTAGGTTTGCACCTTTGAAATCTTATATTTCTTTTGCAGCTTGAATATTTATGCAATCACAGAGCTGAGCATGTCCCAGTTCTCCACATTATTTATTTATGTTCAACAATGACTGTAGTTGTTAAATCACAACATTTTCAATAAAAAAAAGAAAAAGGAAGAATAAAAAGCTCACCTCAAGCCCAGATGTGTTTTTTCCTCCTCTACCCCAGGCTTTGAGCCCTTACCTTGGATCCTTTCTACTTTGAAGCCCTGGGGATCTGTTAGCTCCAGACTCAAGATGTGTTGTACAAATACATATCATTTGTTTCTCTAAAGGAGAAAAAGGCTTGGCCAAAGTGGGAACTGGGGATTTCTTGCTGAGGAGTTTCAAACCCAGATTACTGTAGTGATGGATTTCAGGCCTGCACATCCCTGTTGGCAGGGGATATCCTGGGATTTTGTGATTCTGGGGTGGGAGTTGAGACAGTGCTTACACACTGGGAGGACAGGAGGATTTCCTGGCTCCTCCTTGGTGTTGTGTGTCCCAGCAGAACTGGAGTGGGGGCAGGATGCAGGTCCCTGCAGGTCAGGGGGATGCTCAGTGCAGGGAGGCTGCAGACAGGAAGACGCAAATCTAGAAGAGCATCAGCCACACTGAGATCAAGTCAGTACAGTCAGGGATGAGGAATGAATGGGTTTTCTTGGCCCTTCCACTCCAGTGGATGTGGCTCCAACCAGGGATGAGTTGGGCTCCTCACAGAATCCCAGAATCCCAGAATGTGTTGAGTTGGAAGGGACCCACAAGGATCACCCAGTCCAACCCTCAGCCCTGCACAGCCCCATCCCCAGGAGTCACCCCCTGTGCCCCAGAGGATCATCCAAACCCTCCTGCAGCTCTGGCAGCCTTGGGGCTGTGCCCACTGCCCTGGGGAGCCTGGGCAGTGCCAACCACCCTCTGGGGGAAGAACCTTTTGCTGAGATCCAACCTGCCCCTGCCCTGACACAGCTCCAGCCCTTCCCTGGGTGCTGTCCCTGGTCCCCCCAGAGCAGAGCTCAGTCCTGCCCCTCCTCTGCCCCTGCCCAGGGAGTCCATGTCCGTGTCAGGACACAGCTGCCAAAGGAAACTTCAGCCACGGTGCTGTGATGTTCTGTAGCTTCTCCAGAAAACTTGTCCTTCAGGATTCCTGCTTTCCCACCCATCCTGTCACCCAAGGCTCACACAGTGTCACTTGCTGGCCACAACCTCTCTCATCCATGCATTAGTGTTTGGGATGGTTTCTGTTTGGAAATGCTTTGTCCATGGATTAGGGATTAAAATAAATTAATGAGACAATTACCCACTGCAATTAGATGAGGACATTGGAAGATATTTACCCACTGCCTGCTCTTGGATAACTGGTCTGCAGAAGGACGTGGCTGCTTTAAAGTGGCTCCTGTATTTATCTCTTTAATCACTTTTTTAAGCATACATGGTTTATTGCTTTATTGATTGAACAGAGCTTTGAATAATCAATATGGCTTTAAGAATTCACTGAGAATGACAGAATTGCAATTAAGTAGAGTATGTGGAGAGAGCGTTAACCCATCTCATTAATTAATGAGGTCACTTTTTCAAGTGTTCTATAGGAGCCCTTGGGAAAAGAAGGTGGAAATTTATTGTAATCCCTGGATATATTTTTTCTCCTTCTTCTTACAAAGTTATCTCAGACTCCCTGCCCTGTGCTGGTGACCTTCCTGTGTCCTCCTGCAGCCTCTTTGTGCCTCAGACAACAGGATCAGAGTTCAAAGGAATTTCAGCCTGTTCCAATGTCAGGGACTTTGTGCCAGCCAAATTCCTGGCCCTGGGTAATGCCCAGGACCAGTGGAGTCAACCCCTTCTCCTCCCACCTTGTCCTGGGGAGGTGCTTTCCTAGGCCAGGGAGAGGCAGTGCCTGCTGACACATCTGGGAGGTGTCTGTGACCTCAGCAAGGCTGCAACATTTTGGGTTATACAAGTTTATTCACGTGCTGGTTTGAAAAAAGTGGATCCTGGCCAGCTCTGGCTCCCACAGACCGAGGCAGGTGTTTAATGGGGCAAAGTGTGGTTGGGAACTGATTGGATTGTCCTGAGCTGGGCTGATGGGTCGTGTTTGACCCATCTGGGGCTCAGCTCAGCAGGAGGGTGAGCAGGGCCCTATTTCCCAGACTGCTCACAACAGCCCCCAGGAGCAGCTCACTCCCCCCACGCATGGAAACTTGGGAAGAAGAACCTGATGGCTCCTTGAGCCAGTTGAGCAATTTAGGGAAAGGTGATTCATGCTTCTATTTGAAAATAAAATCATATTATGTCTTTGCTTGCACTTTGCAATATGTGCATTGCTCAGGTAGGAAGAAAACTGCTGATATTCCCAGGAAGGTTTTCAGAGCAGGAGCATTTCACAGCCATTCTGTTCCTGCTTCTCCAAACATCCCTGTCACAGCCTCATTATTCATCCTTCCCTTCCACAAAACTTCGGTCCCCTCCTTCTAATAAGGAGCTAAAAAGCACTATTTTAGGCTTTCTCAGTGTATTGCTGGTGATTAAAGAGATCAGTTGGGAATAGTCTGTGATGTTGAGAAGTCTCTGTACGAAATATTGAGCAGTGCTTAAGAAAGTCAACTGTACTGAGGTATTTGTGTCGTGGAAATGGGGCTGGTCTGAGAATGACAATTAAGAGGAGACAGAGTCTGATGACTCATGAGGAGAAAATGGTTTCAGCTGGGCCTGGCTGAGATGGATAAAGTGTCTGGGTCAGGTTGGGCAATGTCCTTGATCTGCTTTGTGAGGGGGTGGTGTCCTGGAGGGAGTCCTGCACCTCACTCTTAAAATGTGACAATATACTTTATTGATATGAAACTCTGAGTTAACAAGGTTCAATGGTAAATGAAATGATAATTTAATAAGATTCAATGGCAAAATACACTTGATTATTTACTGCATAGAGGGCAGGATGAAACAAAACTGTCAGGGAGACCCTGACACTGCCACATGAAGGTCTTAAGTGGTGGTGGCTGTGAGCAAGGGCTGAAGAAGTGCCACTGGACATGTGGTGGCAGTGAAGAGTTGGATTTTATAAAGCAAACAGGCTTGTGGTGGGACATGGGGTTTGCATAGATTATTTTGAAAGTGTTGCTGCTTGATTTCTGGGGGAAAAAAAGGGAGGATGTTGCCCCGACCAAAATGGAGAGGGGTTTTATTAAATTTGATGCAAATTTGATGCCCTGCTGGCATTGCTTGGGCCGAGAACATTGTGCCATATGAGCCCCAGAGCTCCAAGCTGGTGGAGATCCACACTTCACCCACAGCCCTGGAGAGGACCTTTGGGCACTTAGGGCAGACCCATGAGTGGTGAGGTCTCAGTCTGGTTTGGCTCCAGCAGATGTGGAACCCTGTTAGTCCTGACCCCCCTGTGCCACCCCCGTGTCCCACGGTCCCTGCACAAGGACCTGGGGCTGTGGCACTTCCTGATGGGGTTTAATGGCCTTGGTGGGATTCAAAGGTTGGACTTGATGATCTCAGAGGGCTTTGCCAAACTTTATCATTCCGTGATTCTATGATTCTTGGGCTTGAGGGGCTTTTCTGGAGAACACATGCCCAGTGCTGGTGACCTGCTTACTGACAGGTCCAGAAGCCCCAGCCCAGGCCCTACTTTGGGTGTTTCTGAGCACAGACAGAACCCAGTGCCAGCTCCTGGCACTGAGCTTGTGGGGCACAGTTATGTCAGAACACCGAGAAGTGACTTTCCTTTGATATATTCCCTTGCCCAGACAGCAGGACTGACGTAACCAGCACAGTTCCTCCTGCTCTGGCAGCCTGATGCAATGGAAACAAGAGCTGCTGCAGGGTGACACACTTTGAAATGGGAAGGGCTAGTGAGAATCTGAGCAACAATAACAAGAAAAAGTAAATATTCTATTTATTAAAATTCTCCCCCGGTGGCCCCTGATATTTATTGATGGCCCTCAGAGGATTAACTAAAGGCAACAGAGATTTTTTGCATGTGTACTGTGCAGGCACACACTTCTTGCACTGGGGTGACAAGATGGGTGATAAATGGCATGTATTAAATACATGGTGGTTGTGGAGAATCAATCCATCTCCTCTGGGAAATTGGCTGTGTCAAAGAAGGGAAAGGCAAGAACAGGCAGGGCTGGGGAAAGTCTCCAGCCCTATTGATCCATGGGCAGGCCTGTCTGTGGCCAGGAAAGGGGCAGCCTGGCCCAAAGTGAGAGTTGGTGCTGCTGGAGGGTCCTGGCTGGGAGCATGATTCCCAAGGGGGGGCACAATGAGCATCCTCTGGTGGCAAATGCTGCTTAAAATCATAGGATAATTCAGCTCAGGAGAGAGCACTGGTGGCTGGTTGGTAATTCTCTAGCTCCCTTTTCTGCTTTTCTAGAACATCAGTTCCAGCTCTCCCATTTTCCATGTATTTTGTCATCTTGGCTTTTCATTTCTCCCTGTTTATTCCCTATATTTCCAGCATGCATCGATAAGAACCACGTGGAAACCAAAAGCAGGTCAGTGGGACAAATTAATTCTCTCTGTCCTCTGTGCTGAGACTTTCTGACAAGTGGCTAATCATCTCTGATTCCTCTGCTACTCCTGGTAATAACATTTGCCACGATTAACTCATTTAGCTCATCTGTGGATTTAATATCTAATTCAACAGCACACCAAAGAGAACAGGCAGAGATGTTCAGGAAGCAATAACCCCTTTTTCATGTGCTGGCACTTTTTTAAAGGAGTTCAAAATGACCTTTTGGAATTAATTTATCAGTTGTGAGAATCTGTGAGACCTCAGTCACCAGGTTTTTGCCTCGGGGTCCTTGCTGGTGAGTAGCAGCAATTCGTGCTTTCCAGCAAAGGGCAGGGCAAAGGGAATGTCTGGCTGGGCTCAGGAAACCTCTTCACCCTTGTTCATCACACATGGAGCAGGATGAGACCTGTTATTGTCCATCACCTCCAGGTACCACCCACGGCCTCTCCTTTCTCCTTGGTCCACAGCCAACACCTTCCCGTGTCCTGAGGAGGGTTGTGCTGGGCCCATCTTCACTCCTGTTGGGCTGAGCTCTGCAGTCTGCTCCAGGCCCCCCATGATGGGGGATAAAGCTGAGCCTATTTCAGCTCCAAATGGCTCCATTGTATCTGGTTTATATAAGGAGCTATAAATACCCAGCCCTGCTCTCTGCTCGCTGTGTGCTGTTTTCCTTGTCTGCATTTTTAATTGTGGCAGCTGTGGCATTTTTAAATTCAGGGGGGAAATCTGTCTGACTGGGATGTGCTGGGAGGTGTCTGAGTCCCTCCAGGCCAGGGGGACAGTCCCTAAGGTGGTCAGTGGCCTTAGGCTTCAAGAGGTTTGGAAAGACAGAAGGAATGGGATCATTGAGCTTTTGCAACTGTCCCTGTCCAGGCAGACCCCAGCTGTGACATCTTTTCTTCCATCTGGATATGAAGACCAGCCTGAGGCACCTTCCCCAGCTTGCTCCAGACCCAGGGACATTTCCATGCTGGTCTTCAAAGGACTTTGCTTGGCCAAGCAGGTTCAGTCAAGCAGGAGCACTTGAACTTGAGCTTCATGTGTTTGGTTTGGAGCTGGGGAATCCTGAGGAAGCCCAAACTCTGCAGAGAAGCTGTGGTTGTAACAGGTACTAAGGACAGAGAACATCTCCTACATCACATTGCTGGGAATTCATGGATGGAGGCAGAGGGCAGAACATGGATCAGGGTGGATTTGCAGCTGAGCTGAGGAGCAGAGGGGTTCTGGCCAGCAGGGAATCTCTGCCTTTGCAAACAGCCACACATATGATCCTGCTTTTCTGGCTCTGCAGCCCCACATGGAGGCCAGTTTGGGACCAGCCAGGACAGTTCAGGTCAGATGTGGAAAGGATAGAGAGGAAGTTACTCATATGGCAACAGCTACAGCTGTTGAGGCCACTCAGATCTGCATTTCCTTAAACCATCCCTAGACCCAGCACCAAAGCAGGAGAGAAGAGCCCCAGGCACACAGAGCATTTCCTCCTGGACGCTGCCAGCTGGGCACTGTCCAACCCCTGCCCATCTCTCTGAGGTCCCTCTCTGCACAGACACCTGAACCACGGCAAACTGCTGCCCCTTGGGGCTCTGGGGGGGCAGGAGGCAAAAATAAATCAGTCCCCACTGGTCCCCTCCCCAGCACTGACCCTGCTCAGCAATACCCAGGCAGGTGCTGGGGGCACAGCCACCACAGGGAACAGCCCAGCCCCAGGCTCACATTCCCAGGATCTGCCTCTACTGGTAACAATCACCTTTAGGTCAAGCTTGGCCACGGTCAAGACTGACCTGCAAGCTCAAGGCCATTCCTGGAAGTGTTCCAGGTTGGAAGGGGCTCTGAGCAACCTGGTTCAGTGGAAGGTGTCCCTGCCCATGGCAGGGGTGGAATGAGATGAGCTTTAAGGTCCCTTCCCACCCAAACCCTCTGTGATTCCATGATTCTTGAGCCATACAAGCTGTCCCTCCCACCTGTCATCCACAGCATCCTTCTCACCACACACCATCATGTACCTCTGGGAGGGGGCCTCACATTTACATCATCATTTGCATTAGTCAGCAGAAATGCAACAAATAATTAAGACTGGTCCCAAGGGCCCAAAAGTGAATCTTGTGCCTCCTTTCCCCTTCAGCAGTGTACAACAGCCAAGCTTCCTTGGTTTTGAAGGGACCAGCTTCAGTCCCCCATCCCTGGAGGTCTGACATCACAACCTTCACATCAGCTCCTGCCTGCATTTCCCTGCTGCAGCTTGGAGCTGTCCCAGCCACAAGTGGAGCTGGGAATGGCTTCTGTAACTCCCTGCTCTGTGGGGAAGTGGGGGGAAGGGAGCTTGGTTTATTTATTCTTTGGGCTGATTGTTCAATCTGGAGAAAAGGTGACCTTAACCCTCTCTGCAACCCCCTGACAGGAGGGGGGAGCTGGGGGGGGTCGGGCTCTGCTCCCAGGGAACAAGGGACAGGAGGAGAGGGAACGGCCTCAGGCTGTGCCAGGGGAGGGGCAGGTGGGACATGAGGAGGAATTTCTCCCTGGAAAGGGTGGTCAGGCACTGGCAGGGGCTGCCCAGGGAGGTTTGGAGTCCCCACCCCTGGAGGTGTCTAAGGAAGGCCTGGATGTGGCACTGAGTGCTCTGGGCTGGGGGACAAGGTGGGGATGGGCACAGGGGGGACTCGATGATCCTGGAGGTCTTCTCCAAGATAAATGACGCTGTGATTTGAGGATTCTGTGATCTGATGTGGGCTTCTACAGGACCTCTGCATAAGGGGAAGGTTGGACTCTGTCCTGGGACTACCAAAGGATCCCCTGACCCTGGCTTTGCCCTGGTCCTCCACCTAGACTTGCATAAGCTGCTCCTGAGCAGCTCTGGCTCAGCAAGGATGGGCAGGAGCCTCCAAGGGGGAAGGACCACGAGTGAGAGGCCCCCATGCCTCTGTAAATCACAGCTGTGACAGGAACTTGTTTGAGAATGGTGTTAACACAGATACCTTTCATAATTAAGGCATCAATTAAATTCTTGAAAATTAGGTGGAAGTATCAAATAACACATTAACTGGAAAATTTCCAACCAGTGTATCCTGTGGCCTTGGGATGGGTGGGTTAATTAGCCCTCATTAAAAAGACCTTAAATCAATCTCAATATCTCTCTGTCTGGTCAGTTTGCTGAAGGTGGTGGTGCCAGCTGATTGTTTTCCCAAATTCTCTGCTGCTGCACCCGAGGTGGGTCTCAGGTGAGGCTGCCAGACGTGATCTCCCCGTGCCCTGTGTCCCCCTCTGACTGCCCCAGCCAGCACTGCACCGTGCCAGGAGCTCTGCATCCTCTCCCTGAGGGATAAGAGAGAGGGCTGGAGTTCCATCCCCCTCATGGCATCACCAGGCCTGGAGAAATGGAGCAAAACCCCCAATTTCCACGTGCCTGTGAGTTGCCCACGGACAGCACCAAGGTCATCATCCACCTCTGTCCTGCAGATCCTGGTCCTGCCCTTAATATTAGTCCCTCTAAACCTCAGTCTTGCCCAGGCATGGTCTGGAAGGGATTCAAGGGTCACCAAAGAAGTCTTTATTTTTGAAGTGCCCACCCCAAATGACCAATCCTTGAACAAACACAGGCCAGAGCAGCATCCCTGGACAGGACTGGAGCTCTCCTGTCCCCAGCCTGGCTCTGGCCCTGCCAGCAGAGCAGGGAGCCTGCAAATCAGCACTTGGTTTTTTAGTAATTACATTAGTTATTGCAATCTGAAAACAGAATAATAATGATAATCACAAGAAAGAAATCAGCCTGTCCAGGACCAGGCTGTTCATTTGGCTCTGTTGGGTTGGACAAGATCACTTTGAGGAGCATTTTCTTTGGAATGGTTCTGCCTCTGCTAAACTCCCTTATTAAATGTTGGCTGCACTGCCCCTGCTGAGCCACTGCCTCAAGGTCAGCACATGGAGAGAGCAGTAATGCAGGGCCTGAGGTCACCCCAGAATAAACACACCTTTCCCTTGCTATAAATCTCTTTTATTCCATGTGCTTGGAATGCAGCCGCTTCCCTTTGGCTCCAATTTGCAATTTATATGCTGGTATTTTCACTGCTGTGAGAATCAATACACCTGGACAAGACTTGAGATCAGCAGCATCCAGTCCTGACCAGAGGAGGAGGCTGGAATTTATCTGGAAGGTGAACTCCCAAGTTTTAGCTGCAAATTTAATTGTGGGGAAGAGTTTGGGGGCAGGGTGGGGGGACACAGCCCCAGGTCACACTCTGGGACAGGGAGAACTGTCAGGTCCAGCAGGGTCCTGACCCCCATCCCATCCCATCCCATCCCATCCCATCCCATCCCATCCCATCCCATCCCATCCCATCCCATCCCACCTTAGTACTATTTCTTGGGGGTCCACAACACAATTTTCCCCAGGGCTCAACCCCTCCCCAACTACCCTGAGGCTGCAGTACCTTGGTTTTAGGTCTTTCTGAGTTACCAAATGAGAAAAATAACCAGGGGAAAAAAAAAAAAGGCATAAGTGTCTGGGGGGACAAAAAAATAGGGAAACATAAAGCTTTCCATGTCCCCTCAAGCTGCAGCCCTGTGCCCATGGCTGTGGCTTCCACGTGAGGCATCTCCAAGCTGCATTTCCACCCCCTCCCTCAGAGCAGAAGGCATTCAAAACAAATGAGCAAATCTTAGAAAACTCAAAGGTGGGTGATTATTTTTAAGCCTTTCCAGCCCTGTCACCTCCAGTGGTTTTAATTGCAAGCTCTTAGATCTGGGAGGTTCTCTCAGCCCTGGGATCAGGCTTTGTTTTGTTTGGAAGGAGAGGGGGTGGAAAATACACTCTCTGGGTGGTTTGGCACCGGAACAGTCCCACAGGGTGTGCTGAAGAAGAGTTTCTTCCCACATGTAGCTTTGTAAACTGTAGAATCCTCAGTTCTCTGCAGCTTCCAACATCCTTCTTTTATGATTAAAATACTCAGCCAATTATTTCAGGTGTTAGAAAAGACTTTTTTTCTAATTACAGACTTGCAATACTGAGTTTTCTAACCTGAGTCAATGCTCAGGACAGCAGGGGTCAGGAAGGATCACAGCATGTCACGGTCCAGCCCTTCACCCTGGCACAGAAGTGTTTCCATTTCTTCTCAGCTCTCCCAGCCTGTTTCTTATTTTTGTGCAGTTGAAACCCATTGGGTCCTGTCCTTGAGGCACTGGAACCCCTGGTCTGTTCCCCTTTGCAGCTGTCCCTGGGGACACACTCTTTTCATTCATGAATCCACTTCATACATTTGTCTTCCACAGATCTGGTTTTCTTGCCTTCCTCTCCTGATTTGTCTTGGACTCTCCAGTTTCTCCTCAGCTTTCCTCTGTCACAATGTCCTGCTTCTCCAATGGGTCTTTCCCAGACTGAGGAGGGAGGCAGAGTTATCCCACACACCCTACAGGTGGTGGTGTTGCTCTACAGCCCCAGAAGATGCTCTTCTTCCACCAGCAGCAGGACCTCAGTGCAGATCACAAAATCATGGAACAGTTTGGGTTGGAAGGGACCTTAAAGCTCATCCAGTCCCACCCCTGCCATGAGCAGGGACACCTTCCACCAGCCCAGGTTGCTCCAAGCCCCATCCAACCTGGCCTTGGACACTTCCAGGGATGGGGCAGCCACAGCTTCTCTGGGCACCCTGTGCCAGGGCCTCCCCACCCTCCCAGGGAAGGATTTCTTCCATGTATCTCACCTAAATTTCCCCTCTTTCAGCTTGAACCCATCACTCCTTGTCCCATCTCTCCAGTTCCTGAAGAACCGTCATTCTCTGGTTTCCTTGGAGCCCTTTGAGACCCTGGAAGTTGCTGTGAGGTCTCCACACAACCCTTCTCTTCCTCAGGCTGAAGCTGAACAGCCCCAGCTTTCTCAGCCTGCCTGATGCAGTTCAGTGTGGTCAATCCCACTGCCCTGACTGGCCAAGCGGTTACATTTTGGAGAAGACTCATACCAAGGTTTCAGATGCACTTTTGAGAAGCTCTGCATCTCCCAGGTGGATTTGTTCAGGTTCTTCAGACCATTTGCTTTGCATTCAGGCTGATCTGCATTAAGGCCATGGAGACCTGGCTTGAGGTGTGTTTTAGCTGCTCCTGTGTCCTGTCCTGTCCTGAACTGCAGCCATCCCCATCACCCTTGTTATTCCTGGGGGATAGTGCTGATGCTTATAGCTCAGTTATTCCTGGGATGGGGATTGACACTGAGGCACCACTGTGGGAACTCACTGAGGTGGAAACAGTGGAACAACTGTTGTTGCTCTTAAGTTTGTCTCTTAAGCTTGAGCAGCAGGTGGGGACACAAAAGGGACAGTGTGTTGTGAAGAGACAGGGCATCACTTGTTCTGGAGTCACATCTGAGGAGGGAAAACAGAGCATCAGTTTTCCTCTTGGGAAAATAAAATGCTTCAGGCCTGAAGAGAAGCCTGCAAGGAAGAGGGACCAGTGGTGTCATCCTTTAGGCAGAGGGAACATTGACAAAATGAGACATTTGCTCTCTACAACTACCTGAAAGGAGGTTGTGGTGAGGTGGGGGTTGATCTCTTGTCCCAGGTAACAAGTGGCAGGACAAGGGGAAATGGCCTCAAGATGACAGGGGAGGTTTAGGTTGGATATTAGGAAACATTTAAGGCCAGGTTGGGCAGGGCTTGGAGCAACCTGGTCTAGTGGAAGGTGTCCCTGCCCACAGCAGGGGGTTGGAACTGGATGGACTGTAAGGTCCCTTCCAACCCAAACCATTCTGGGATTCTATGAAATTTCTTCCCTCAAGCAGTGGTTAAGGGGCTGCCCAGGGAAGTGGTGGAGTCACCATCCCTATAAGTGTTCAAAAAATGACTGGATGTGGCACTGCACACTTTAATGGACATGGTGAGATATGGCTGAAGGTTGAACCTGAGGTTTTAACCTGGAGATCTCATCCCACCTTAATGATTCTGTGATTCTGTGGTCTCAGCCTGAGATCTCTATGACCACAATGGAATCACCTGTAGAGCTGGTGCTTCATCTGGAAGAAAAGCCCCCTGGGATTTAACTGTGTGCCAACCACTGAAGAAGGGCCATTAATTTTTCTCCCAGCTCATAACATAAAATTTCTCACGATAAAAAAAGCTTTAATAAGATTATCCATAAACTTTATGTGTTTTTAGCAGTCCAGAAAATTACAATTCTTCTGTGCTTGCAACAGAATAGGTGATCCCATCAACAGGAAAAATGTCATGCCATGCAAAGGTTCCCAGCCAAAACCCATCACTAATTTATGATGTAATTAAATGGGATTATAGAATTATTAAGGTTGGAAAAGACCTGTAAGACCATCAAGCCCAACTTCTGACCCAACACCATGATGTCCACCAAACCATATCTCAAAGTGCGATGTCTGCTCATTTTTTCACACCTCCAGGGATGGTTTTTGTTGGGTTGCAGTTAAGGCAGAGCCATGACCACCTCGGGGGAGGGTCAGGGCTTTGAGAGGGGAGTTCTAATGCTCCCCTAACAGAGGCTTGTCACACTGGGGTTAACCAGAGCCTTGTGTGGGACCCTTTTTTGCTCAGGTCATGACCTGTGAGTGCCCAGGGCTGGGCTGAGCACCCCGTGTGTCCTGTGTGTCCCTCACGTGCTGCAGCTGCTGCTCGTGGCCCCAACAGGACTCTGAGATTGTTGTCAGAGCAGATCTCCCCCAGCACTGCTGGGAAACTGCCCCTGTGGCCTGGAGCTGTGTCAGGGCAGGGGCAGGTTGGATCTCAGGAGAAGGTTCTTCCCCCAGAGGGTGGTTGGCACTGCCCAGGCTCCCCAGGGCAGTGGGCACAGCCCCAAGGCTGCCAGAGCTGCAGGAGGGTTTGGCTGATCCTCTGGGGCACAGGGGGTGACTCTTGGGGATGGGCCTGTGCAGGGCTGAGGGTTGGACTGGATGAGCCTTGGGGGTCCCTTCCTGGGATTCTGGGGTTTAGCCGAAGCTGCTCCTCTCCCCTGATCCCGGCTTTCCCGGGAAGCTGCGCTGTCCCTCTCTTTCAGTAGGTGGAGATCTTGAGTTGTCCTCTGGCTCTGCTTTTTCATTCTCTGCAATCGGGAGCTGCTGAGAAACTCGGCTGCTGAATTTTCAGCTGCTCTCTCAGATCTTTAATTTTCCTCTGGGATATACAGCTCTTTTGGCCCAGAACATATGGGCTGACAGGAAATAGGTCTTTCTGTGGTTCTGCTTTTAGAATCCCGTGTCTGATTTTTATTATTTATTGGCTGATGGGAATGAAAACACTTGAAAGAAGATCTGCCTGAGAAAACTAATGAAAAGTAAACGAGAGCACAAACAAGGAGTGTGAACAGCTCTCTACTACAAGAGAGACCCTGATCTTGTCAGAACATCCTCCCACAGGGGTTCTCCAACACACCCTGACATAAGTAGGGCTAAAACTCAGCCCAGGCCCTCTTAGGCTGAGCTGTTTCAGAGTTTTACCACATCAGCAGCAGCAGAAATGGTACTAAAAAGCTCTCTCTGAGCAGCCCTGAGCAAGAAAAGTAGTAGCAACACTCGTGTTTCCTTGGAGGGAGCTGGGATTGGCAGGGCCAGCAGGATTAAGCATCGCTCTGCTCCAAATTTCTAGCTGGAGAGAGCAGAGAAAAATGAGATCCCATGGGTAGAAGGTCAGTGTTTCTCCACAATAATTCTCTCCACTGGAGCCAGGAACTAATTAGGAGACCAGCTGAACCCTGAGTGTTGTCAGAAGATGAATATTAAACTGGCCAAACTTGCCTGCACACTGCCTTAAAATTGAAAATAACATTTCTCCTAAAGCAAAACATGAAGTGATAAAAAGCTCAAAAAGATGGGGCAACCACACAGGGCAGATTTCTGGATTTTTGTTTAGGGATTCCCATGAAAATTGAGATGAATATTCAGCAAAAAGGAATGTTTTCATTTTTTTACCACAAGGGAGCATTGAAATGTTTCAAGATCTTCCCTGGAAGGCAGAGATATTAATATTTTGTCAAAAATGTTTTAGAAAAATATAATTCGGAGACAAATCTGTTCAACTTGTTGGTGGAAATGTTCCAAGCCCTTTCTTTCAAAGAAAAACTGAAAAATGTCTTGTAGAGGGGGGTTTTTGAGGTAAGTGAGAACAAAATGCTACTGAGGGGATCAAGGCAACCTGTTTTCAGTGAGCAGGTTGTGTTGGGAGTTTCTGTTTCATCTCATCACATCAACCTGAAGCCTCTGCGGGACAACCAGATCCATTTTTCACCAGGGAAAGACAAATATGAGCAGGTAGGAAAGCAGAGCAGTGGAGCTGAGCTGGGGGCCCTGGGAGTGTGCCAGGCTCAGCCTGAGGTGGTGCTGGGATGAGCTGGTGGGTCTCTGGTTGTCCTGGCAGCTGGAGGAGAGGGATTGGGGTGCAGAAATGCTGCAAGACAGGGATGCAGAGATAAGGAGTGAAGGGAAGAAAGGCTGCAGGGCAGGGAGGAAATGGGATGAGGGAGCTGGACTAGAGGGGCAGGAGCTGGGGCTGGGCACAGCTCTGAGCTGTGATGATGTTTCCTGGTGGATCTCAGGGTGCAAATCTTGCTTTGAAATCTTCTCAGCACAGGAGAAAGTCTGTGCTTTTAATAGAAAACAACATTTGCCAGGAATATTTTCTTTTCTA
>VYXB01001119.1:238160-268567 GCA_013397135.1 Pachyramphus minor
CCCTTTCCCTTTTCTTCTCTGTTTTCTTTCTTTCTTCCCCCACCCCCTTTCCCTCTGTCTTTCCCTCTGCAATCATCTCTTTGCCTTTACCTTATTTTACTTTTCTTTTTTGCTCCCTTTCCTTTCCTGTCTCTCTGCACTTTCTCTCCTGGAACCAGTGGCTCTGGTTGAGCTGAAATCCTCAGACGAGGCAAATGCATCTGTGCTCTTTGCAATCATTTCTGTCAGAAAGACTGATGGACATGTGCAAATGAGGAAAGACTGAGAAATTACTTTGACTCTGTGCCACAGATTTCCTGAGGAGCTGAGCTGCAAAGTCTCTGGCCTCTGGAAATACAGGGCAGACAATGGGTGGGAGAGTAATGGATTTAGGTGTTTAATTCAAAATAAGAGAAAGATGGGGAAATGTAACACCTCAGAGTGGCAACAAACCCAAGAATTCTTCATTTCCCTCACGTTTAGCTCCATTTCCATGCAGTTAAATGTGGGGAAGAGATTATTTCCCAGGAGTTACCCTTCTGTCAGACCCTTGAGTGTCTGGGGAGAGACTCAGTTCCTTCCAAAGGGTCGTTCCTCCGTGGATCTTGCTCAGAGCAACCTTTGCTCCCTGGAGGTGCCCGAGTTCCTACAGCGACTGCAGGGGGAGCCTTGGCACCAAAATTAGGCTGGGCAGCACTCACACCGGGGAAAGGAACTTACCAAATCTGCAGGTGGTGCATAAACCCAGCCCCAACCGGGGGTTAAAGCCAAGGGAACAGTCACAGCCGTGCTCGGCTACTCAGACTGGAGCCGTTCCCAAGGCAAAGCAGGTCCCAGTCCTCAGTGTGCTCTGAAAAGAAACCAGTAATTGCCTCAGAACACCTCCAATTAAGCTCAGCATCAAGTTTTCAAGCCTTGGGAAGGAGGAGCAACAGCCCATGTGTTATTCAGCTTCCAAGACCCCTCAACCAGAGAGGTGGTGTAGGAGAAACTTCTGTGGGAGAGCGCCCCATTCCCAGGGTTTGTGATTCCCAAGCAGTGTCTGTCACTTCAGCAGCAGCTCCTTGTGCTCTCTTAAAGTATCCTAATTGGTGAGAGTCTGGACTAAAGCTCCAAAAAGAGCAGACCCAGCTTGTGTTTAAGATCCCAGGTGGTTTCCATCAGAGGGAGCAGTTTATTCAGTTTGGGTTGAACAGAGAGAGACAGGAAAATCGAGTAAAGCTGCAGAAATCAGTTTGGTTTCAGAACAATGAAGAACAATTCTTTAATGAAGAAACAAATTCAAAGCCGAAAAACACAAAGGGAGAAGAGTTCCTGTTACAAACTTTCACGCTGAGGAGCCTCTGGACTCCTCAGAGCACTTTGTCCTTGTGAAGAACAAGAGACTATTGGAAATAAGGCACCAGCTTTAGTGGGATTTTCAGCACTGGATCAATTCCCCAATAGAAGTTGTGCTCTCCTCAAACCCTTAATGGGGTCTCCTTTGGTAATGACAAGATACAGGTGGTGCATAACTGGATCAAATTCTGCTGAAATTGGCACACAGGGGGCCAGAGAGGAAGATGAAAGTTTCTGGATGATCTTTGAAGAAACCTTCTTGTTCTTCAAAGGATGCCCAGGATTGTGTCCTGCCCCAGTCAGGAGACAATGACTTTCCTGAAGAAGTGGATCTCATGTGGTGGATCCTGAGGCTCAAAACAGCTCAGGAGCCAGGAAACAGCTGAGAAATCTGTACAGAGACCTGGATCCTTCCAGAGTGGGACTTCCCAGATCCAGTCACCAGAGGAGAAACGTCAGCATCTGAGAGCAGAAATCTGAGAATTTCTTTCCATCTCTGGAGCAAAGAAATCTCAAAGAACACCTTTATAAAAACTGGTGATGTCCAGACTGGATCGAGATGATAATCTGAGTATAAAATTGTCTGGAACACTCTGGGTTAAAGGATCCTGCACAGGAGAGCTGATGTCTGGGTACCTGCAGCATTCCCTGGGCTGATCCTGCAGGCAGGACTGTTCAAGGTCTCCATTAAGAGTCTGGATCATGGATGGAGTGGGAAGACAGTCCCTGAATTCCCTCGGAGGTGCCTGGAGTTTGGTTAACAGGTGGCAGAAAATAGTTGCAATGTAGGAAACACTGATAAGAAATTAGGGAAAATATTTCAAGTCTAAGAGTGCTCAGACACTGCAACAGGAGCCCAGTGGGGCTGTGGGATCCTCATTCCAAAGAGCAGAGGATTGTTGAGTCACAGACACATAGAATGGGTTGGGTGGGAAGGGATCTTAAAGCCCATCCAGTTCCACCCCCTGCCATGGGCAGGGACACCTTCCACCAGCCCAGGTTGCTCCAAGCCCCGTCCAACCTGGCCTTGGACACTTCCAGGGATCCAGGGGCAGCCACAGCTTCTCTGGGCAACCTGTGCCAGTGCCTCCCCACCCTCCCAGGGAAGAATTCCTTCCCAATATCCCATCTATCCCCTCTGGCAGTTTGAAGCCATTCCCCCCTGTCCTGTCTCCACACACCCTTTTGGAAAGTCCCTCTCCAGCTCTCCTGGAGCAGGGGAAGGTGCTCTGAGATATTTAAGCTCAACTGTACAAGAGCCAACTGTTCTAATGGACAAACCTGTTCAACCTCCAGAATCTCCTGTTTTCATGATTCTCATCTTGCAAGCACCAAGCAGAGAAAAAACATTAGAAGGAACAGGAGAAGGGGTTTGTGTCTGGAGGCAGGAACAGGCTGTTTATCAGTCAGGTTGGGTCTCCTGCCCTTCAGGAGCTCCACAAATATGCCATTCAGAGTAGATCTGTTCAGGGAAATCTGCAGAGAAGATGGATCTGACACACCAAGGTGAGGCTTGGGATGACTTATTGTCATGGATTGGCAGATGCAAACCAGGGGAGCAGTGCTTCTTCAGTGCTTCTCCCTTGTAACTGAAAATACTTTGGGATGAAAAACAGCTGTTAATCATAGGGAAGAGTGAGACTAAATAAGAAATTGTACTTTTCTGGAAAGAAAACACCTTTAGAAGTCCCTGCTGAAAACTCTCACTGCTCTCTGAATCTCATCTCCCGGAGATGCAGCAAATCCCAGAGTCCAACAAATGGCATTTTTTTCCTTATTCTGGCTGCAGGGAGGTGGAAGAGGTTTTTGTGCTGCTCCCCACAGCAGGGCAGGTTGTATATGCTGGATGTAAAGCCCCCATCCTGCTGCCCAGTATCCCATAGGGATAATGCTGAAGTTTAGGAGCTGGAGCACAATGTGCTGGAGCACAGGGAAAGGTTGAGGGTGCTGAAACTGCTCAGTGTTAAGAACAGAAGGCTGAGAGATGCTCCTGCTGTTGCCTAAGGGAGGCTGTGGGACAGGTGGAGACCCTTGGTGGAGGTTCACTCAAAAGGACATGAGACAACAGACACAATAAACAGGAGTCTCACCAAGTGTAAGGGAAAATAAACATTTCACAGTGAGGGACAGCCAGCCTTGAGGTAAAGGCACAGAGAAAGGGGTTGTCTCCATCCTTGGATGATGAAGATTGACTGCATGAGACCCTGAACAACCTCCTCTGGCTTTGATGGTATCCCTTCCCTGAGCAGAGTTTGGTCTGGAGACCTCTGGCAGTCCATCCTGACATGAGTTATTGCAGGAATCTGTGATTTTAAGACTGTCTGGGGAGAAGAATGATCCTGGAGACCTGATCCAGCCAGGGGTGAGTTGGCTCAGCCTGTGACTAGAGAGGAATTGCTTTCTTGGTGTACTACCCCAGCTTTACACTTTATCTGCCTCTTTGCTGCAGGAGATGGAAAAATAACTGATTCCTTCATAGAGGAAATTCAATTAAGCAGCAGATCCAGCTTTGTGAATATTTAAAGGGCTGGAGATGTGCTGTGAAGGGCATTGGTTGGGCAGCTGTGCAGAGAAAATCCCTTGGAAGTCTTTAATAAAACTTTATGAGGCAAAGAGCAACACAGGACTGAGGAGTGAGAACTGATTCCTCCAGGAAAGGGAGCAGAGCCTGTGACCCACCCTGGGGCTGGGCTGGAGAGAACATGGGGCTGGGCTGAGCTGGACCACGTGCTCAGCATGGCTGTAGATGTCAGAGCAGGGTTTCAGCAGGAACATCTCCCTGCAGATCAGCTCCTGCCTGTCCAGAGCAAAGCTCCCACAGCTCCTGGTCGCTGCTCCCCAGCCTGGATTTTCTATATTTTCATGTTCTAACTGATGTAACATCTCCTGGTGTGGGGGACAGGAGGGAGTCCAGGTTGGGGAGGGGTGGGCTTTGAGCAGAGCCATAAAAAGCACCTTGTCCAGCTGCAACCTGAGGGGGCCCTTTAGCCCCCCCTCTGCTGACCAGGACTGCTCACAGACTGGCACAGCTTGTGCCCCAGCCAGGGGCTCCATCCCTAAGGTGGGATGCAGCACCAGGGCTCACCTGCCTCTTCCCCCTGGAGCCAAGTGCCCCCTGAGCAGTGCAGAGCAGGCAGAGCCTCCTGTCTCACCTCTGCCTCACCCCTTCTTTGGAAACTTCAGTTTAGGGCTTTTCCTGAGCTTCTCTGTCTGTCTTGCAAGCTCAGAGAGCAGGAACTGCCCCACAAAGGGAGAAATGGCAGCTGTGCAAGGACAATGCAGCAGGATCTCCATGTGCTCCTGCCAGCTCCAGCTGCTCTGTCCTCCCCACTCCACAACCCAGGGAAAACCAGCCCTGAGGAGCTGAGCCTTTGGGACACACCCAGAGCCTGCTGAGCTGAACTTCCAGAGCCCACCCAAGGCTCAGACAGGAGGAATTTGAGAGCAGACAGTCCCTGTTTTATAATTTTCTTCCAGTGACACATCCAGAAGCAGCATCACCACGTCTGTGACCAGCCCAGGATCACACCTTCCCCCAGTGACAATCACTGTGGTGGCACTGGTGGCACCACCACGAGCAGCAGTTGCTGCCCAGTGAGTTCCTGTGTGGACACACAACCCTTAGCACTAATCAGTCATAATTTAAATCTTACTCAGTAGCTTACAAACTGTTTTTCAAGCTGCTGGAGTGTGTAAAGATGATTTAAAGGTCACAGAGCTCTGCTGCATGGCAGAAAGCAGCTCACCCTGCACTTCCATGGGTTTCTCTTCAGGGATCTGGGATGCAGATACAAGAAGGCAGAAACATGGTACCCAAATGACCTTCCCAGTGTCTCTGTTTGCCCTTCCCCTGTCATCTGTTCACAGCAGTTTTCAGTTCTGATGTGTTTCTGATTTCAGAGGAGGGCTGGCACCAGCCCTGGGATTGATTCTTTATGCATGTGGGGGGTTTGGGGTTTTGTCATTCATGCTTCTCCAAGGGAAGCACCTGCCAAGCAGTGTTTGTGCTCAGTGTCCACACTGTCCATGCTTGAATAAATGACAATACATTGTCAGTAAGGGCAGTGACCATCCAGCCCAGGGTTCTGTCCCTCCACAGGGAGTGCCCAGGACATGAGGACAGGACCAGGTCACACTTTCCCAAAGCACTTTCCCCCATCCTGAGACAGAGTCCAGGGTTTGTTCCAGTCTGGACTCCTAGGACAGGTTCATTTCTTGCACAGATGAGTTCTGCTGTCAGTGCAGAAGGTCCCATCAGGCTCCAAGGGCAGAGTTGTCTGTTAAAATCCTCACCCCAGCAATCTGAGTGAGATTTAGAACTTGGCATGACACAGTTCAAATTACCTGTCATGTTCCTCCCCAGAAATGCCGGCGTGCATGAAATTCTGCCTGAGTTGATCACCCAGATCCATCTCTAGTTTTCTCTGTCAAAGTCCAACTTTTGAGAAGAATCCTTTGGTATAAAAGGTGCTGAATAATATCATTATTATGTATCTGCTCCTGAAATTAAAATCAGGTGCTCCAGTGCTTTGGAGAACTTTTACTGCCTTGGCCTTTGAAGAATCATCTCCAGGGCAAATCCTTCTCCAGTGGAAACCTAGGATTTCACACACAAAACTGCCCAGAGCTGGGGAAGGGAATGTCTTGGAAATGGACCTTGGAGCAATAAGGAAATGCAGCAGTTTGTCCTGGTGTGCAGCTGCTGAAGCAGTGAAAGACAGAGAAATATGAAGGACAGGCTGCTGTAACATATGAGCTCTGTCAACAAAAGAAATGTCATGTCAGCCTTGGATGAACACACTCAAATCAACAGCAGACATTGGATTGACTCAGCTGGTGTCAGGGTGTCCTATTAGGAGATGGATGAGTTCAGAGGGAGAATTTCTCAATCCATTTAGATGAAGAATTCGCCTCTAAATTCAAAAGGAGGTTCTCAGCAGAATTGCTTTAAAATTTATAACCCAGCATCTGTATCTCCTTTGTTTCCCTGGTGAAGCAGAAGGCAGGAAGGTGAAATATTCCCAGAGTGTGTCTGGACCTCACACTGTGGCTCAGACCCTCCACAGCCCTCCTGCTGCTGGCACCCATCATTCCTGTCTCCTCCTGTCCCTGGCACTTTCTCTGCTTGAGCCAATATAATCCAGGGCTGCATCATAATTCCTGTTGAGGGTTTGGTCTCCAAACAACTCTTGCCATGGGATTTGGGAGCTGCAGGTATCTTTTATCTTGGATGGCTTTCCTGTCCTGAAAACTGCAGTTCAGAGAAAATAATTTGCATTGACAGACTGGGAAGGAGGATGGGGAACTTCCAGCTTTCTCTGACCCCTTGGATTTTCACACATTCTCCTTCTTTCCCAGGATCCCAAGCCACCACACTTGGTTTTCCACTCTTGCACTGGTGAAAATAAACATGAGCTAAAAGAAACTGGCTGAGCTCACATGGCATTTAAACACCAAAACTGAGGCATCAGTGTCACTCCTTCATCCTTATTTAAGCCCCTTTAGAGCTGGGCTTGGAGCAATCCCAGAGATCCCTCTGGAATATGTGTGCACGGTGAGGAAAGCCCTGGAATCACTCAGAGCTGTGTGAAGGCTCATTCCTGCCTGAGCCCTGCACTTACAACACTTCCACCTGAGCAGGAGGGGCACCAGTGATGGAGGTCACTGAGGGTTTCATCTCAACTGAGGAGACCTTTGTTTGGGTCATTATGAGGGTTTAACCTTGAGGTGGAATGGGGTATGAGCAGCATTCTCCTGCTGTTCCTTTCCATGGGGTAATTTGTGCTTACAGGGCTCAAAGGGAAGGTCTTTCATGTGCCAGATGAATTCAGCCCGAGAGCGGTGGGGAGGAGAGGACAGGCACACCTGGGCTTTTGACCTTGCCCAGTGAATATTGCAAGTGCTTGTGAGAGGAACCACTCTAAAAGGGCCAGCCCACCCTCTTATCCCTCCTAGCTCCTTTTCCAGCAGGCAATCCTGGACCATTCATTCCCAGTCCCTTATTTACCAGCTGCAACCTCAGCACAGCCTGGCCTGGGCTCAGCAGCCCTTGTCCTCTGGCCACAGCCAGTTCTCCTGACTTCACTCATTTCTGAGCCATCACATGGTGTAAATGAGCTGGACTTTCCTGGCCTTGGGAAACTTGTATGTGGGTGTTCTTCCAGCAAATGCTGGAAAATGCTGGGATCTGCCTCCTGCCACTTCTGCTGGGTTTCCTTTGTGCCTCAGCCCAAACCCTGGGTCTGACCTTGCTGGCAGAGAGTGTGGGGTGTTTCATCCCAGGATGGCTTTAAATAGGGCTGCTCAAAATCACTCTCAGAGTCACAATGTTTGTGACTCTGTCAGACTTTTAGGCAGTTTTAGGGGTGGAAGGGAAAGGAGAGGGGTGGCAGGGGCTGTGTGCCCACACAGGCAGGGAGATGAGGTCCCTGGTATGTGTTTGCTGGGCCCAGAGTGGTGCTGAACGGGGCACACAGTTGGCATTTGGTCACCAGTGGTGTCCCCAGGGCTCAGTGTTGGGCCCAGTCCTGTTTAATGTCTTCATTGATGATCTGGATGAGGATTTAATGTACCATTGGCAAATGTACAGATGACACAAAGGGGGGGGTGTGTTGATCTGCTGGAGGGCAGGAGGGCTCTGCAGAGGGACCTGGACAGGCTGGAGAGATGGGAAGGATCTCTCAAGCAGGAGGGGGGAGCTGGGGGGGGTCGGGCTCTGCTCCCAGGAACCAGCAGTGGGACAAGAGGGCACAGCCTTGAGCTGCCCCAGGGCAGGTTTAGGTTGGACATTGGGAAGTTCTTCCCAGGGAGAGGGATCAGACCTTGGGATGGGCTGCCCAGGGAGGGGTGGTGTCCCCATCCCTGGAGGTGTTTAAGGACAGACTGGATGTGGCATCAGTGCCATGGGCTGGGTGACAAGGTGGGGTTGGGTCATGGGTTGGACTGGATGGTCTCAGAGGGCTTTTCCAACCTCCCTGATTCTGTGGTTCAGTGATTCTCTGTTATCATCCTGTCTCTACTGCTCCCCAGAGCATTGCTTTGTTTGGTGATTCTCTCCTGCACCAAAACATGTTCTTGAGGTCTGTTCCCACAGGACAATAAGAAACTAGAGCTGATCAATTCCAGAACAGAGGATGAGGGGTTATTACTGTACAGTTGCTCCTTATGTTGGTGGAGAAGCACCAAGGGAGTGCCAGGAGACCCCTGGGCAGAAGATATGGTGTGGAAACTCAGCCCCTCCTCTGGCCTCTCCCATTTTTACCTTCTTTCCCTGAAGGAATGACTGTGGAGTTCAGGAAGGAAGCACAGACAGAACTACACAGGTAAAAATAACAACCAAATAAACCCCTGGAAATGCTGGTGGCAATTACTGTATGTGAGAAGTTCTGAACTGAAGAGAACTGCCACGCTGAAACACCTGGGAAAATCAGTGGCTGGCAGAAAAAAGCATAAATTTGGATGTATAGGATGAAATAAATGTGTTGTGAATTTGGGAAGGAGCAGGGTGAATAGTACATGAGGATGATGAACTGTTTTTCAGCACATCGACAGGGAAGGGTGGTGTTAAACCATATTTGTCATCAGTGAACATATTTATATCAACAAGCACAGAAAAACTGGGCTGAAGAGGCTGCAAAGGGCTGGTTCCCTTGGCCAATGGGCCTGAAGGTACTGGGGAGGTCTCTGAAGGTCACAACTGCAGGTGAGCCAGGGAGATTTGACCCCTGTCATAGAAACACTCTAAAAACTGAGATGAGATTCCAGCAGACAAAGAGTGGGAATACATTTAACATTAGTCAACAACCAGGGAGAAAGTAGGTCTCATCTGACTGACCTGAGCTCTTTTTTTTTTCTTTAATGATATGCAAAATAGACTGATAATGATATCTAAGAGGTGTGGAAAGATATTTCATAACACTGGGATGGCAAACCAGCTCTGCAGAATGAACAAAGCCCAGCATGAGGAAAAGAGGAATCCAGAGCCTTCTGGAGCAGCAACAACACTCTGATTTTCCTTCAACACCCACAAAGCTGATTCTTTGAAAGCCCATTTACCTGCACAGTATCACAGTTTGGACTTAGTTCTACCTCTTATTTCTGCCTGGTTTGTTGCATGTAAAAAATTGTTTCGCATTTCCTTTGTAGTATTTGTCTCCTTCCCGGAATTCAGCTTCTCCTTTATCATGGTAATATTTTTCCTCAGTCCTGCTTTCTCTTCATCTCCCTGTTTTCATTCCTGCTTTGGGAGGTTGTGTCCTTAGCATTATAATTTCTGTTTGGAGAGACCCAGGGCAGGATTCATCGCCGAGATTTAGAGTCTGCAATGCAAATATTTACTTCTGAGCTCGTCCAGATTCCCTTTATAGCTGACAGAAGTGTTTGAATGTACACTCAGCTCATCCTTTGGTGGGTGTCTGTGCTGGGGCAGATGAATCATGTTCCAGAAGTGTCTCTTCCATCTCCTGATTGTTGAGAGAGTCAAGGATGACGAGCTCAGATGGTTTCTACAACGAGGTGACACAGAGGAAACATTCCCAGCCCTGAAATGAAGATTCTGCTTCCCAAAACAACTACCAGATTACCCACCCAGGGGTTTGTTTTACCTCTCAAAGTGTCCTGCAGTAGAAATGGTTTTCTCATTGCCTGATCTGAGTTTTAGAGCTCTTTGGTCTGCCTGGGAAGTCCTGGGTCACTGGCCAGTGCTGAAATGGAAAATAAAGGCTGAACACCTGAGGCAGTAACAGCTTGGAAGGTTTCTGAATATAAATTTGTTCCCCCCTTTCTCCTCTGTGATTTCTTTCTGTGTTGCTATTTTCATTCCTTCAGGATTTTGTACAATGACTGTGGGGGTTTTGCAGCTATTTGTCCAAAAGCTGATGCTGTCTGTGTTGTTCTTTCAGAAAAAATAAAAACATATATACACAATTCTTTCTTCTCTAATTGTTTGTTGCTGTCCTGTCCTTGGAATATCCTCTTTTGATTTTCCTCTGCACACTCCTCGTGTTTTGACAGCTCAGTCACCTGCAGCTTTGTTGTCTTTCTCTCCCAAAGTCCTTAAGACAATCTCACACTGTCTTGCAAAAAAACCTGTGGTGGTTTTGCTAAATTTAAGTGAGGATCCAGTTTTCTAGGGTTGGATCCCCACTGTAATTCCTTCAAATTCAGAACTCCACCAAGCTGAGGCTCACTCTGGAGTCTGCTCTTTCCAAGCTTTCCAGTTGCTCACAGATCCTTGTCTTTCACTTTGCTCTTCTTCAGCTAAAATGTGTGGGTTGTTCATTTTCCAGCACTCCACTAAAACCTTTGTGAAATACAAAGTATTCCTTGACTTTCTCCCAATTATCTGCTGCATTTCTGGAGACCATCAGCTGCTCCTGCCCCCTGAGCTGCTCCCTGTGCTCTTCCCTCACCAACCTTTCCCTCCTGTGTTTATTTTTGACCTCCTTCCTGGTCCACGTTGGGGTCTGGAGTGAGGATTAAAAGAGAAGTCAAACAGGAGGAGAAGGAATTTGTGAGGGAAGGAGAAATTCCTCCTGAACTGAAGATGCTCAGATGAAACAGGATGTCTGAGCATCCCAGTTGCCTCTACCCAGCAAAGATAAATCCAGTCATTTCCAGTGAGAAGGACTGGGGGGTCTTTGATTCAAGAATAACAATTATTTCCCCTCCCTAATTCAACTTTTCAGGTGTGTGAGTAAATACCATCTTGCACAACATACTACTACCAAGAACAAAATACTTCCTTTCTGCAACTTATTTAAGCAGTTATAGAACTTAACATACATTTCCTAGGATTTTTATTTTGTGAATTTGATTCACACTCAATTATGCATCTTTATTGATGGTTTGTGTCAAGCTCACTTGAATACAAATTAAAAGTCAATCAAAATACATTAAACCAGCACTGTTAAATGGACTTTAAATTAACCATATGCAGGGAAAATAATCTATCTAAACTTGGTCTGCACTTCAAATGGATTTATCAAGAGACTGTTATGGCTGGGAAAGATGTGGAACCAGGCAGCTCCTGGTTGCCACATTCTTCAAAACTTGAGAATTGTTACAAGTCATCCTTGGGCCTCTGCTCTTCTCTGCAGAGAAACCTGCTGCTTTTCTGGATAAACTTCACTGGCTTTGGGCAATTTATGGAAGGTTCATATTTGTGTGAGAGTCTCCCTCCTCCACCCACACTAGGACAGCTCTCACCATCCCCTCAGGGACACCTTCCACAAGCACAGGTTGCTCCAAGGCCCCTCCAACCCAACCTTGGACACTCTCAGGGATGGGAAAAATATTTTAAGTCTAAGAGTGCTCAGACACTGGAACAGGAGCCCAGTGGGGCTGTGGGATCCTCATTCCAAGATTGTTGAGTCACAGACACATAGAATGGGTTGGATTGGAAGGGAACTTAAAGCCCATCCAGTGCCACCCCTGCCATGGGCAGGGACACCTTCCACCAGCCCAGGTTGCTCCAAGCCCTGTCCAACCTGGCCTTGGACACTTCCAGGGATGGGGCAGCCACAGCTGCTCTGGGAATTCCATCCCAGCCCCTCCCCACCCTCCCAGGGAAGAATTCCTTCCCAATATCCCATCTATCCCCTCTGGCAGTTTGAAGCCATTCCCCCCTGTCCTGTCTCCACACACCCTTTTGGAAAGTCCCTCTCCAGCTCTCCTGGAGCCCCTTTATGCCGTGGAAGGGGCTCTCAGGTGTCCCTGGAGCCTCCTCTCCTCCAGGTGAGCACCCCCAGCTCTCCCAGCCCGGCTCCAGAGCAGACATGACCTGGGTCACCTGTGCTGATGGACCCCAGGGCCCCTGGCAGAGACAGCCCTGGCTCTGGCTGAGGAGTGAGCAAAGTGTTCAGCCCATGAAAGACATTTTGGGAGGTTTCTTTGGTCTGGGTCAGACCTCCCTCTCCCCCTGCTGCTGGTCCTGGCAGGGGGCTGAGGGCTCTGCACACCTCAGGGGCTTTTTCTTGGCCCAAAGTCCTTCCAGCCCAGTGAGTGACTCCTGTCATTGCTATCGAGCTGCCTGAGGAACAGGGGACAGAGCTTTGCATGTTACAAACTCTCAGACAGGAGGTATTTGCTCAAGCATAAGGTTCTGGCCAACATCAGCTCACCTCAGCCCAGGTCCCAAAGCACCTGCTGAAGTGGAAAAGGTTCTGCTCCACATGGCAGAGCCTGCAGCAACTGGGTTTTAGAAAGAGATGGGAGGAAATAAAGTACTTGGTTCAGAATTCCTGAAGAGCCTCCTGTGCACAACAACCCCAATGCTTTCACCTCAACCTGTTCATGAAGGGCTGCAGACTTTGTCCTAAGGGGATTAATTTCTTGGGAACACCTTTCACTCCCCATTTTTCATGTTCTTTGGGAACTGAAAGGAAGAGAATGTTTTGAAGGAAGATACCAAGTGATTCTATTGGATGATTTGGGGGCTTAATTAGATGTTAATGTCTTTTCCTCAGTGTAGCAACCTGTGTTCTCTATCAAATGAGAAGCCTCTTCAAAGAGGTTAATTTGGGAATATCTTGTAGCAAAGATGAATATTTGTATAATAAAATCAGTATATCTGTGTCCTGTGAGAGAAATACTTAATATATGAGTTTATCAAGGTCACTTGATGCTGCAAGTGCTTGCTAAAAGAAGAAGTCATTTATGTGTAAACATTAGTTATATTAATTGGGAAATTACTGAGTTATCTGACAGTGCTTAAGCAATTTTCTTACCAAACTCAGAAAGAGCAGAGAAACCTCTGAAAAGATAATTAAGATGAGGCAATAATTTAAAATTTAGACTCTTAAAATAATTAGTTATGCTCAGAAAGATCATTTTGAGAGCTGGTGAACTTTGCACACAACAGAAGGACCTGATTTGAGGCAGGACATCAACTCTCTGCCCTGTTTTTTGAAGGATGCACCACAAACTGCCTTTTGCACAGCAGATTTCACACCACAATCAACTTCTCTCTAATTATCTGTAGTTCAACATCTTTCTGGCCATCACTTCATGCAATTGCTGGAAAGAGAACCCAGACAACACCTTTGCTCAGTGGCTCTGGAGCTTCCTTCACTGTGCTGGGAAGCTCCTGGATCCTGGAAAGGTGGTGGCTTCCAAGGTGAGGTTCCCAGGAAAGGGTGGCAGCCTTGGCTGCTCTTGGGAAATCCATGGACACCCCAGCAGGGATGGATCCCCTGGCTGAGGAGAACAATGGTGTGGCCATGTTCTCCAGCCAGGAGGCAGTTTGTGGGTGATAAGAACCACTTCACAAGAGAACATAGTCTACTGTAACACTTTATTATGCCTAATGCAAGGGGAGGGTAAACAGGGCTGAGGAGAATTCAAATCAATGGCATTCTCCTCTCACCAGCACTATCAGCTCGTCAGTAATTACTTGTTTGTTGTCTTCATTGTGAATCCCAACAATTCCAAGGTTGTTAATGCTCCAAGAGAGAAAATGAAATTACATATTCAATTTATTCTGCACGGAAACAAATTACCCAGAAGAAAAGGGGATTTATTTGCATTCCTGCAGTGGAGTTGGTGACATCCTCTGTGATGGAGCTGCCTGGATTCCCTGGGGATTGGCATCCCCTGCCAGCCTCACTGGTGCCCAGCTTGCCAGAGCTGCCTGGGGCTGGGAGTCACATCCTTTGCCCCTTTTCTGCAGAGAGAGGGTCTTTTTGGGGGTGTCTAAAAACACAGTGACACCAGACTGTGCTGAAGTCATGGGGTGACACCCAAGGAGACACAGCTGGGACTGGGAGCCAGATGTGCCTTGTGATGCCCAGAGCAGCCAAACCTCTGTCCCTCACGCTGGGATCACAAATCAGTGTCTGTTTGTCCTCGTGTGGGGACCCAGGGACAAGGGATATTGTTTCTGCAGTAAAGTATTTGATTTAGCTTAAGCTCTTTACTGCAGGAAATGGTTATCTTGATCCAGTTAATTTCTACTATGCTTAAATTTATCTTTCTGCAAATCTGACTTAAATATTAATGGTGCTTTGCATTCCTGGTGCCTTTCATCTGATGATCTCAAAGGTGCTGTTGGAAGAAATAGTGGTTGGGGGTGGAGGTTGCTCTTAACATCTTATAGGTACTAAAATGTAATAAATCAGGAGATGGACCTGCTTCCACTCAGAAACACCCTCCTGGTGCCAAGGTGCAGCCTCAGTGAGCCTGTCTCATGGTCTGCTGAGCAGTGCAGGACAGGACATCTCAGCTGAGGAGGGCACAGAGCTTTAATAGCACCTCTGGTAATTAAATATGGATGTTCCTTGAGCTGAGATGTAATTGAGTGAGACACCCAGAGACAAAGTGTCTGTTCCAGAGAGAAGGTCATTTGTTGGGTGGCCAGGAGCTGGGAGTTGGGCTGTAGGGAGACTCAGGGCAGCTTGGAATCTGTTTGGCAGGAAAAGTTCATGTACAGAGCAGCAGGAGATGGTCAGGGAGAGGGGCTTATATTCCTCTGGGGATAATGTGTCATACACTGGGGAAGGAGCTGGACACCTGGGGCAGAGGGATGGGGAATATTTCCATTAGGGAATGAGGAATGAATTCAACTCTTACATCTGCAGGTGGGATGGGAGGAGGTGACAAGGTGTAGCACTACAGAGATGTCATTTCCCTGCTGGCAGACAGGCTCCTCCTCTGGGACAGACCCCCCAGGCTTGGAGGGATCTGTGTCTGTGCAGGGACAACACTGGGTGGGAAGTGGGATTGGAGGCTCTGGAACTCCTTTGCAGTGCAGTGGTGCTGAATGCCAGCTGTGCCAGTTGTGCCAGCCAGGCCACTTCCAGAGACAAAAGCTGGCACTGATGGCAGCTGTGTGCCCAATCCCTGCTAAATCCCACCCTGAGCCCCTTGGCAATGGTCTGGCTCCTGGATCTGCACCAACACCCATGATTTGGGCCCTCTGGACCCGTGTGCTGCTCTTGGCACCCCCTCAGGGGGTGATGAGTTGTGGCAGGTGAGGATCCATCCACTCCCAGGGATCCACTGAGGGCCTGAGGTGCTCCCAGGGATCCAGCCCAGGAACCACCACAGCCCTGAGGCTCCAGGGGCTGTTCAAGCAAAGCAGCTGCAACACGTTGAGTCTGCTCCAGGCCCAGGGAGAATGACAAAAAGGGAAGGTTTGCCAGAAGGTTTGCAGAACTAAGTGGGGAAAATACATTTTAATGAAATGCAAATACGTTTCCCAGCATCTAGGAGAGAATTAAAAGCATAAATAAATAAATGAAAACTGGGAGCAAGTGTTTAGCACCAGACTTGGAGCTCTGCTTAAAGGGACAGACCCAGCTGATGCTGCCTGGGCAGTCCCTGCCTCTGCTCCCCCTCCCCATCTCACAGGGTGTGGGAGAGCAGGAGCAAACACTGCTGCTGGCTTTGCAGAGGGTTGTAGCTCTTGCCAGCACCACATTTCTGGAGACTCTTCCCATCCTCTTTGAGCTTAGATGACTCTAAATTTTGACTTTAAAATCTGACAGGAGAAAATTCCATAGAATCACAGAATATGCTGAGTTGGAAGGGATCCCTCGGGAACATGGAGTCCAACTCCTGGCCCTGTGCAGGACACCCCAAGAATCACAGAAATCATCCATTTGGGAGGATCCACCAGGCAGAGGAAAAGCCAGTGCATGTTCTCCCTGCCTGGGTTCACCCCTAGACCCTTCCAGCTCTGTTTGCTGCAGGTGTCACAGGGCCCTGCTCTGTGCTTTGGGTGTGACCTCAGAGGGCTTCATGTGGTTCCCACCTCCACCACATTCCCAGATCTTGGCAGGCTCTGAGGATGAATCCATTTGTCCTGTTCTCTCATTTATACCTATTTAACCTGTTTCTCTGCCCAACAACAGCCTGGCTCATGCACTGCCCATGCCATGGGCTAAGCCCCAGCTCAGCTCCAAGCAGTGAGGGCAGCAGGATGCTCCTGTCCCCATGGATTGCTCCTGTCCCCATGGATTGCTCCTGTCCCCATGGATTTCTCCCTGCTCCACAGGGGCAGGAGGCAAGGCCAGGGATGGAGGAGGGAGAAACCCCCTCCTGCAGCCTGGCAGGGACGTGCTGTGAGCCAGAAGTGTTTCTTTCTCTGCGTGGCTCCTGTGCAAATGTTTTGCCTCTCCTGCCCTGATTCAGCACTTCTGCAAACCCCATGAGGTGCCTGTTGGGAGCTTTAGGCCCAAATAACTTTGCAAGTGTTATTTTCCAGAGCAACATTATTCCTGTTTAAGACTACCCTGTGAGCATAAAAATCTCTCATAATGATTTCCCCGTCAGCTGTTTCTTTTCAAGACCTTTTTCTCCTTCCTAGAAATGCATGACACACTATGGAAATTATGTAAAAGCTCCTGCTCTCCGTGGCTATGAATAGTGTTTTCCATTCTGTATTGGTTTATATTTGGGTTTGATAATCACACTCATATTTTAAGTTTAACCAAGGCACAATTTCTCTAACAAGGGCACCAAACAAAGGAAGGAGTTTAAGCTGAGCCAACGAGTGCAGGAGTGTATCCTTCACTTCCTTAATGCTTCCTTGCTTCAAATTATTCCCTTTTGACAACGGATACAAATGATTTGTAGGAGTTATCCACCCCCAAAACATAATAACACAGCAGGGCTGTGCTGCTCGCAGCTCCAGCTCCGTGCTTTTGTGTGCAGCCCGTGTCTATTTGTTCTTTATTAAAAAGAAAATTAGCATGAAACCAGCTCTGAGCTTAATAGGCTGCAAAGCTGCCACGCAAATGCTTTTGTTAAACCAACACAAAGCTCGGCTGTAATTCTGCTTCCCCAAATGGAAGAGGCACGTGGTGTAAATTTAAGTGCTGCCCGTGAGCAGGGAGAAAACAAGGTGAGTGTGCTGTGAGTGTGTGAGTGCTGAGCACGTCGTGGAGTCCTGAGCTGATGGGAACAGGAACAGGGGGAGGGATGGAAAACAGCCTGATGTCTTCTCTGTGGGGACCAGGGACAGGACCCTGGAGAGGAGGAGGCTCAGGGGAGACCTTCTCCCTCTCTCCAACCCCCTGACAGGAGGGGGGAGCCGGGGGGGGTCGGGCTCTGCTCCCAGGAACCAGCAGTGGGACAAGAGGGCACAGCCTTGAGCTGCCCCAGGGCAGGTTTAGGTTGGACATTGGGAAGTTCTTCCCAGGGAGAGGGATCAGACCTTGGGATGGGCTGCCCAGGGAGGGGTGGAGTCACCATCCCTGGAGGTGTTTAAGGACAGAGTGGATGTGGCACCAGTGCCATGGGCTGGGTGACAGGGTGGGGTTGGGTCATGGGGTGATCTCAGAGGACTTTTCCAACCCAGTTGATTCTGTGATTCCGTGACCTGAGGGAGTGTCTGGAGCTGTGTCAGGGCAGGGGCAGGTTGGATCCCAGCAAAAGGTTCTTCCCCCAGAGGGTGGTTGGCACTGCCCAGGCTCCCCAGGGCAGTGGGCACAGCCCCAAGGCTGCCAGAGCTGCAGGAGGGTTTGGATGATCCTCTGGGGCACAGGGGGTGACTCTTGGGGATGGGCCTGTGCAGGGCTGAGGGTTGGACTGGGTGATCTTTGTGGGTCCCTTCCAGCTCAGCACATCCTGGGATTCTGGGGTTCTATGACTTCACCCTCTCCTCTCTGCCTTCCTGCAGGCCCCACTGTGCATTTAAACAAGGACAGTGAGCAGCTTTCCAGGCACAGGAGCAGAGCATGGGGTGGGACACCAGGCTTGGGGGATCTGCATCTTCCCTGTGTCAGCACAAGGGAAACCTTGGGATCCCACAACCTTGGTAGTGTGACTTCAGTCCTGCAGCACTGAGGAGCTCAACTTCAGACCCACAACACTGCAGGGAGAGGGGAGGGCTTTGTACAGGGAAGCTTGGGAAGATGTTCATCCAATAGATCAGGACTCAGTGCACTAAACAAGGGAGAGTTGAGTGCTAACAAAACTAGGAATTATGCAAATGCTTATGTTGGAAAGTCTGGGCCAGGAGTTGGACTTGATGATCCTTGTGGATCCCTTCCAACTCAGCATATTCGGTGATTCTGGGATTCCAGAGCCTTTCTATTTAGGCTGCTGGGATTTCTGTGGGCAGTGAGAATCTTGAGGCACCTCAGCAGGGTTTTGCTGTGTCTGTCATATAAACAACCATTCTCCAGCAAATCAGCCTCCAGCTTTAAGTTATTTGTAGATACCCCTGAGTCTGGGCTGGAGGTTCCTTGCTCTGCGTCCCCAGGAGAGGAAAACATCCAATGGGCTTTGTGTAAAGGCAAAAACTGGCCAGGGAAAGCAGGGCAGGAGTCTTGGAGCTAAATCTACTCAGATGCAGCAAGGATCACAAGTTTCTGGGGTTATTTCATATGGAAAATGATTTGTGGTGCTCCAGAAAGCCAGTGGGCTGCATCCCCTTGCACGAACTGCAAGTGCCAGGTTTGCCCAAACCACTGAGGGAATATCATGGAATGTCCTGAAATGGAAAGGATCCACAAGGAACATCAAATCCAACTCCTGACCCTTCACAGAACAGCAACAAGAATACCACCCTGAGCCTGAGAACAGAAACAATCTTCATTTTTTGAATCCCAAATAACTTTCCTCTACCTGTAAGACAGAGAGTGAATGTCCACTTCCAACAGTTTGGACATTTTTTTCTGGGAATTTGAGTTTCAGAAGGAACTGGTTTGTGAAAGAATAAGAGTTCAATGAAAAACTACTTTCATCAAGTTTTTTTTCTTTCTGTTTTGCCATAAGGAAATTCAAAAGCTGAAGAAGAACTTTGTGCTTTCTTGGCCGAAGTTTAAAGCCAAATGTGATTTTGTTGTGCTTTTTTTCTGATGGTTTTGGTCAGAAAGTGACAAGTTTCCTTCTTCATTACCAGTAACATTTCCAGCCGGGCCTTGGGAGGACTCACTCGTTTTAAAGATATTTTGCAAAGATACATCTCTCAGGACCTAATTCTGCATATTAATGCTGACAGAAGACAAAGCACTTTGGAACATTTCACCTGCCTGTCCTGCTTTATGCTTGGATTCTTGGCATGAGCAGCCAAACCCCTTCATATGTCAGTGCCCAGACAGGTTGTCTCTCTCCCTCTTGCCTTGACACAAAGTTGACAGAGAAAGGTCTCTGAAAACCCACTTTGGAAAGTCTGATGAAGCAATTCCTTATTTCTCTTCCCTGGTTTAAGGGCAGCTCTTACCCTTGAGAGGAGACCTGGGGGCTCAAGTGTTGTCCTGATCTGCCTGTGCTCTGATCTGACCTCTGCCAAGTGCTGAGATCTGTCAAAGGGGGTGGAAATGGGTGATCTTTAAGGTCCCTTCCAACCCAAACCATTCTGGGATTCTCTGATTAGATGAACCAGCTTTAATTGCTGTGTTAATGACAGGAGTGTCACCTTTCCCCACCAAAGGCACCTAATGTTGAATACATGTTTTTAGATGCCTCATTGTGGGGTTTGCAGAGAGCTGGGTGTACTTTGATGGACAGATTTATGAGGTGGGGAGAGCCAGAACATCCTGCAGGTGCCAGCTCTGCCCAGGACAGTCAGCAGGTGACAGAGGCAGCTGGAGCTGCAGCCCCTCCTGTGTGGAACATTCCTGAGGGAATGTTTCCTCTGTGATGCAGCCCAGTTGCTGCAGACACAGCAAGAGCCTGGAGAGAGACAGATGGGTTTGGTGGCAGCAGGTAATGGGTTGTTTCATTTCCCTTTTGGGCTGAAGCTCTTCCACCTGGTTCTGTGTGAATGCACAGGTGAAACCCCTCCTGCCCAGCTCCAGCCTGGGGGCTGCCTTGGCAAGAAGGTTCCAGTTGGGGCCATGGAAATGTTGAGCACTGAGGATGTGTGAGGTAAGACTGTCCCAGGAAACCCACGATAATTTATTGCTGCCTTTCCTCTGCTGGCTGCCAGCACTGCAGCCTTGGCTGAGATTGCTGAACCCTCAGCAGGAAAAGGTGTTTGCTGGAGTTCCAGCCACTTCCCACTTCCCCAGCATGTCCCACAAAGCCTTTGAGGGCAGCCCATCCACCAGCAGAGAGCTGCTGCCATTCCTAATGCACAGAAAGATCCCACCTACCCTCCTATTTGTCTCAGGTGTGACCTGTGGTGGTGGCTCTTCACAGAGGCTCAGCCTGGGCAAACTTTCAGCAGCCCTGCCTGGTTCTCATTATTTACAGACTGCAAGCCAAAGGGCACAAAATGTTCCTTATATTCCTTCCCAACAGTCAGGGGAGCTCCCAGCTGCTCTCAGGGAGTGAAGAATGTGATCACCACACATATTTCCGCTCATTATTTCGGTGCTTTTTGTACTGCAGCAGATGGATCTTCATTAAGCTGAATAAGAGTTTTAAGGTGAAGCTGCTTTCATTGTTAAAACAGCTCTTCCAGTAACTTCAGCTGTTTTATTGAGAGTTACAGGAAAATGACTGAGGAATACAATGATAACATAAAGATGCCTTTAAC
The DNA here is from genome assembly GCA_013397135.1 of Pachyramphus minor. Lineage (NCBI taxonomy): Eukaryota > Metazoa > Chordata > Aves > Passeriformes > Tyrannidae > Pachyramphus > Pachyramphus minor. The sequence goes on from VYXB01001119.1 coordinate 258,904, forward strand.
ACATAATGGGAAAGTATTTCCTTCTCTTCAAAGGTCAGGTGAGGGGGAAATGGATCTCAAGTGGCTCTGGGTTGGGATGAGTATCTGGATATCAGGGATAAATCACAGACAGGTATCTCTAGAAATGCCTAAAACCCTCCCCAGAAAATCAGGATAGAAACCCCCAGGATTCCAGTCTTTGCTGAGGGACCAGGGCTGACAGGCAGTTTGTAGAGGACTTCTTGGGAACCCAAATATGACCTGGAAAATGTCTGTAGAAGGTTGCAGGTTACCCTGGCTGGGCAGAGGGAGGGAGAGCTGCTCCCCACCACACACAGGGTTCCCTCAGTCACCTGGACTCTCCTTGGAAGTGGTTTGATGTGTCCTGAGTGAATGAGGCTGGGTCAGGAGCAGCCTGAGATGCTGAGGGTCCAAAAGCAGCTCAGTCTCGAGGCTCCTGCCCCAGGACAGCTCTGGAGCCTCAGGCTCAGCCTTGATGGATCCTTCAGGTCCAGACCAGCTGGTTTGGAAACAACCCTTTCCTTGGCATTGGCAGGGAAGAGGGTCAGGCCAGGGATTCCCTTGCCCACCTGAGGGCAGAGAGGAGGGGAACCCCAGGGGGACCCAGAGTGGATCCCCATCCCTGGAAGTGCCAAGGCCAGGCTGGACAGGGCTTGGAGCAATGTGTCGAGTGAAAGGTGTCCCTGCCCATGGCAGGGGGTGGAATGAGATGATCTTTAAGGTCTCTTGGACACTTCCAAGGATGGGGCAGCCACAACTTCCCTGGACAACTTGTGCCAGGGCCTCACCACCTTCATCATAAAAAATTCTTCCTCACGTTGAGTCTAAATCTACCCTGTTTTAGTCACAAACTCTTCCCATGGCCTTCTCCAGGACACTGACCTGTGAAGGCACTGCCTGGTTCCCTGCTCCAGGAACTGTGCTTTGAAACCCCCCTGAGCTGCTCTGCCAGGCCAGGGGAGCTCTGTCCTTCAGCGAGGGGTGGCCTTGGCCATTCCCTGCAGGAACATTTCTGCTGTCACACTAATTGCTGAGCAGCACAGACATGTGGCTCCTGGGGTGTTCTCCATCCACTCCCTGAGCTGCCCTGGGCTTTGTTTCTCTTCAGGATCCTTTGGCAGCCCTGGGTTTTTGTGCTCTGCATGTGTCACTCTTTATAAGCTGGAACTGCTCTGTGTTGAGACAGAGGCTGATAAATCCTGTAATCACAGGGGGCTCTTTCTCTGAGGAAAGAGATTTGGAACTACTTTTTTTTTAGTTTTTTTTTTTTCTTTTTTTCCTCTTTTTTTTTCTCTTTTCTTTTTTTCTCCAAGTGTCACATCTTGTATTGTTTTAGCTTTCCCTTTTGCAGCTTTATTCCCTCTCTGGAAACACCTGCTGAGGCAAAAAGGAGGGGGAACGAGGATGATTTGCAAGTCACACACAGCTCTGAGGGCAGAGATTATGACAGTGCAGATGCCTCTCTATAAAAACTGTGTCCTGGAGTTAGGAAATCCTCCCTTGAAGGACATCCCTGAGGTTTGGACCTCATAGACACTTTCTTTCAGCAGCTGTTTCCCAGGACAAGGTTTCCCAGTGTTTTGTGGTGAATGTTCTGTCCTGCTCTGGACCTCTGGACACTTCCACGTGTTGGTCCCAGCTCCACCTGCAGCCAAGGGTTGCTCCAAGCAGAGTCCAACTGTGGCACAAACACCTTCAAACTCATATCTACCTTGCTGAGAGGCTGAGCCAGGAACCTCCTGCCCAGGATCTCACAGCTGGATTCATCTGCTCCTCCTGCAGAGCCCATTTCCCCCTCGGAGCCATCGCCCACAACAGCAACCAGGTCATAGAGTGGGAATCAAGGAGAGCAAAGCAGGGCAAAGGCCCCTTTTCTGCCCTTTCAGATGCTTTTTCTGAAAGCATCTGATGCTTCTGAAAGCATTTTCTGATCCTGCTTCTGCCCTGCACTGGACCTGAGGAGAACAGGTCTTATCCTTTATTCATCCCATCTGCTTTCTTTGTGTGATGTTCAGGCTGAAAGAGTTGGGGCTGTTCAGCCTGGAGTGGAAAAAGTTGTGTGGAGACCTCACAGCCCCTTCCAGGACCTGAAGGGGCTGCAAGGAAGCCAGAGAGGGACTGTTCATCAGGAACTGGAGTGATGGCACAAGGGGAAATGGGTACAAACTGAAAAACAGCAGGGTTAGATGAGATATATGGAAGAAATCCTTCCCTGTGAGGGTGGGGAGGCCCTGGCACAGGTTGCCCAGAGAAGCTGTGGCTGCCCCATCCCTGGAAGTGTCCAAGGGCAGGTTGGACAGGGCTTGGAGCAACCTGGGCTGGTGGGAGGTGTTCCTGCCTATGGCAGGAGGGGGAACTGGATGGTCTTTAAGGTCCCTTCCAACCCAAACCATCCCATAACTCAGTGATTACCTGTGCCCTGGCTCCTTTGCCCCTCCTCCTGCTGCCAGATTTCTCTCAAGGCACTGTGGAGAAACTTTCAGACCATGAAAAACAATCATTTGGGGTCAATCACCTCCTTAGACAGGTCACGGTCCATTGTGAGCTGAGCTGTGACACACCCCAGAGGTGACTCTGGCAGGAGATGCTTCCTGGGGAGCACTTTGCAGTCAACCAGCTTGGCTGGTCTAAGGTGACCCTTTTGAGGATCTTCCCACCTGTTTATTAACAGATATTTTAAGCTATTTGTTATTTCCATGCTTTTCCATAATCCAAGCAAAGTTTCTCCACCAGATTGATGAGAAGTTGTGGGAGCAGACAATTTTTATTCCTTTGGGTGCAGAGAGAAACTGAGCTGCTTATGGTGCTCAGCAACTTTCAGCATCTGCAGGAAACCTCCCAGAGTTCTGCCCATCCCTCCAACCCAGCTTTCACTCCTCTCTGGAGCTGCAGTGTCCTCAGCACTTCCACCCTGATGGGTGTCACATGTGAGGACAGTGGTGCCTCCATGATTTAGTTGCCTCTTTAGGATCTGTTTTCCTTTTTATTTCTTGTCATCAGATTTTTATTTGCTCATTTCTCCCCACCTCAGTAAGAAAGGAAAGCCTTTGAACAGGGTGCTGACTAAATACTTCTGGATCTTGTACCTTTGCCTGCTTTGTTTTGATCCCACTGCATGAAAGGATCAAAAGGGAACAAGTTTTCTCCTGGAAGACGACAACAACAGTGCTGAAAGTGCAGGGAATGTTACCTGAGAGGCACAACCTCGCTTGGGAAACTGTAAACATCCCTTTCAACTCCGAAAATAATAAAGGTGCTGCCACCCCCTTGTCTTCTTTGATCTCTGCCAGCAGTTTCAACTCTGTGATGGTGCCAGGGGGAACAGGACTTGTCAGAAGGGTGGAAGAGGGAGCAGGGTGGGAGAAGAGAACAAGGACCATCCAGTTCTGGGCTGACCACACTGCAGAGGGCCCATCCCCACAGAGCAGGGACTTCCCTGGGGTACAACCTCAGCCCATCAGTCCTAAATCCAGGCTCTTCACAGAGGGGAACACATCCCAGGCAAAGGAAAGAGCAATAAAGGCCATTTCTGTGCCCTAAGCCCAGGTACTGTCAGGGCTACCTGGGAGGCACAAGGGGCAGTGCAAGATGCTTATTTGTTCAAAAAAACCCCCAACAATGACAACAAAAAGAAAGCCAGAGCCAAGCTGCTCAGTGGGTGCCCTGGGCTGGAACAGGGGGATGGTTCTTCCTCAGGAACTGCAGTGACAGATAAGGGGGCGTGGGTTCAAAGTGAAAGAGGGGAAATTTAGGGCAGACATTAGGAAGAAATCCTTCCCTGGGAGGGTGGGGAGGCCCTGGCACAGGGTGCCCAGAGAAGCTGTGGCTGCCCCATCCCTGGAAGTGTCCAAGGCCAGGTTGGACAGGGCTTGGAGCAGCCTGGGCTGGTGGAAGGTGTCCCTGCCTGTGGAACAAGATGAATTTTAAGGTCCTTTCCACCCCAAACCTTCTGTGATTCTATGGGGTTCACCCCCTCATGAAGTGGGAGCAGGGGCAGGCTGGGCTGGGGTGACACTGGCAGGGAACAGGATTCCTGTGTCCCAGGACAGCTGGAGAGTGACACATCAGCCCATGGGCAGGTGGTGCTGAGTGCAGCTTCATGTGAAGCAGAACAGGCAGTGAACCACTTTTCACAAGCCCATGAGCTACTCTTGGTAAGCCCAGGGTGGATTCAGCAGCAATGAAAAATGCTGTTTGTGATGATGGTGAATATTAACAACCTTCTGCTCAGCTACAGGTGGAGAATTCCTCCTGCAGCACCCTGACAGTAAAGGAAAACTGCCCCCAAGGGTGTTCCAGTTCCCAGGCAGGCCCTGGCTCTGCTCCCTTTTCCTGGCAAACCTCAGCAGCAGGAGGAGAGAGTGGGAATCCAGCACAGCAGCCTCACCTGGAGACAGACCCCTTTTTGTGTTGAAAAGCACCAACCCTCATCTCCACCGAGCAGGATGAGCCCCCTGAGCCCCCAGGTGAGACATTTGTGAGCTCATTAGCAAAGCCCTGAGGTCTGGCTAATAAGTGCTGCCTGCTATTCCAGCAGGGAAATCAAGCTGCTTTCGAGGCAGAAACCTTTATTAAATCAAGCTGTGACCTTTGGGACCCCTTGGCAGCCAGAGGCTCCCACTGCTCACACAGCACAGGGGGTGTCTGGTAATTGCTTCCCCCCTGGGCCCTCACACCCAGGGTTATCATTTCTCCCTCCACTTCACAGCAGTTAGAGAGGAGCTGAGCCATGAACCTGTGGGCTGCTGCTTCTCACCCTGCCCTAAAGCCAAGCAGGAGGTGCCTTTGCTCCTTCTCTCCTTCTCTCAGATGTTTCTGTCCAGGCCAAGAGCTGTGGGGTCAGTGATCACAGGGATGCTCAGCTGGGAGGTCAGGGCAGGGACCACCTCACCAGAGTCCAGGGCCTGCAATAAACCCTCCTGGGATCCAGGGCATGACCCTTGGAATGTGGCTGAAGAGCTGAACTGGTGCTTGTGACAGGCTGGGAGAGCTGGGGGGGTTCACCTGGAGAAGAGAAGGCTCCAGGGAGACCTGAGAGCCCCTTCCAGGGCCTGAAGGGCTCCAGTGCTTGAGCAAATACCTCCTGTCTGAGAGTTTGTAACATGTCAAGCTCTGTCCCCTGTTCCTCAGGCAGCTCGATGGCAATGACAGGAGTCACTCACTGGGCTGGAAGGACTTTGGGCCAAGAAAGGGGGAATGGCTTCCCACTGCCACAGGGCAGCCTTAGGTGGGATATTAAGATGGAATTCTTGGCTGTGAGGGTGGGGAGGGGCTGGGATGGAATTCCCAGAGAAGCTGTGGCTGCCCCATCCCTGGAAGTGTCCAAGGCCAGGTTGGATGGGGCTTGGAGCACCCTGGGCTGGTGGAAGGTGTCCCTGCCCATGGCAGGGGTGGGACTGGATGATCCCTAAGGTCCCTCCAACCCTGTGATTCCATGATTGTGTGTTGCACACAGTCAGATCCATGGCAGGTGGGATTTTCAGGAGCAGTATTTAGGGACAGGGCAGAGCAGTTGGATGTTGTGGGAGCAGCTGCTCCAGTGAGCAGGACAGGACGTGGGAGGGTTTTTGCAGGGCACAGCAGTGGGAGAGAAGCTTGTGACAATGTTCAGTGATGAACAGAGATGTTCCACCCATCTGGATCCAGCCACTGTTTTAATCTTCCTGCTGGTTCGATGGAGAACAGAACCCCCTCAAATCCTGACTCTGTGCCAGCCTTGGGTCTCTGTCCACACTGCTGGGTGAGGGGTGGTGTCACCTCCCCTCATTTCAGCCCCTCACCACCCAATGACACCAGGCAGGTCACGTGTGGCTGCTTTTTTTGTCACCCCCAGTTCACCAATTAAAGCTGCACCTTTGGCTGCACAGACCCTGCTGTGATTCCTCTCCCTGTTGCTCCTTGAGCCCATCACAGCTTTTTAGGACTCAGTTTCCCCCCAGCTTTCTTCTCCCCACTTTCTTTCCCCCAACAAAACACAGAAAAGTCAGCCAAAGGTTTGTCATTCTGCCCCAGAGATTAAAAAAATGCTGCTCAAAATTTAATAATTTATGAGGAAAAGCAATCCAGGTGTTTTTTCCTTTCACAATGTTCATATTCCTCAAATTACCTGTTGGAGGATTGTTTTTCCCAGAGAAGTTTGATACTTCTTTAAATACCACAAAATGCTTATTTTCCCCCCCATTTTTTGCCATGTTTATTGCCACTGTTCTATTTTCCTGCAAAACTTTGCCAGCACTGGAAGACTGGCAGATTTGTGCAGTTTCAAAGCCCTTTGTCACTCTGCCACCACACAGCAATGAGGATTTGGAAAAGGCAAAAGGGGGGAAAAAAAGGGGAACACTTCCCTCCAGCTGAGGGATGAAAAGCTATTTAAAAAAAAAAAAAACAGCTTCAAAGAAATGCAGAATTAAAAATAAATCTAACAGTCATGCTCATTTTTTGGGAAGTTTTGCACTGGAAAGTCTGGTTTGCAGCCTCAGGAGTGTTCTGCAGAATATTGCAGCCCTTTGCAGCCTCACTGCAGGTCCTTTGCAGATGAGTTTGTTTGTGGGTGTGAGAGAAGTAAAAGTCTTTGTTTAAAAAAGCTTCTTGCCGTGGTGCCTTGGTGTGCAGACGATGCCTCATGGGACTGTGTGCAGGTGCCTCTGGAACAGCCCTGCAGGGAAGGAGCTCCAAGCCACTGAGCAGATTTGGGGTTTGTTTTCTCTTGTTTCCTTTTCTCCTCCTGTAATCAGGACTTTAATGGAGCTTTTGAGGCTGAAATTATCGCCCAGAGCAGCTGTGGCTGCCCCACCCTGAAGTGTCCCAGGCCAGGTTGGACAGGGCTGGGCTATGGAAGGTGTCCCTGCCCATGGCAGGGGGTGACACTGGATGATCTTTAAGGTCCCACCCAACCCAAACCATTCTATGGCTCTGTGATTGCAAATCTCTTATTTAGGGGAAGAGAGTTCACTCAGGAAATAGAAACAATATTGACTCCCAAGTGTTCCAGAACATGCAGTGGGAACAGAACTGTGGTGACAGCTCTGGGGACAACGTGTTTTCCTGCTGGTGGAACTCAGCCCAGGCTGGTGCTGCTGCCTTGGACAGGTGACACTGTCCCCCTGTGCATTCCAGGCTGTGGAAAACTGTGGGTGACTCTTCTGAACCAGAGAATCCCCAATTGTTTGTGAGGAGACATCACTGCCAGTTTGGGAATTCTCACTATGGAGCTCTTCAGAATCAACATTCCTTTGGCCATGGGTTGCTGAGAACACAGGAGCCACCCCATGGAATTCCCTACTGTGACCCCTTGCTGAGCCAGCCAGGCTCCATAAGGAATTCCTCCTTTTAGGAAGGATTTCATCACAGAAAGGGTGATTAAACATTGGAAGGAGCTGCCCAGGGAGGTTTGGAGTCCCCAGCCCTGGAGGTGCCCAAGGAAGGCCTGGATGTGGCACTCAGTGCTCTGGGCTGGGGGACAAGGTGGGGATGGGGCACAGGGGGGATCCGTGGGCTGGGAGGGCTTTTCCAACCTCAGTGATCCTGGGATTCTCTGAAGGTGGTGGCACTGAGTGTGTTGGAGACATGGGAAGAGGGTCCCACCACGCTGCTCGTGAGCTTGGGGCACCTCCTGAGTGAGACACAGACACGAGACCCCCTTCCCCCAGTGTCCCCCAGCACCCACACACCCGGGGTATCCCATGGGGTGGGCAGGGAGCAGTATGGAAAACAAGGAACACTCCTCATCACCCTGGAGACACCCACCCACCACTGACTGCTGCAGAGTTTACCTTGTCCCTCTCTTCTCAGCTCTGCTTTCCTTCAGCCCCCGTGAAACCCACCACAATAATTTTAAGAACATCTCACTCAGCCCCAAGACACCTGGGGGCAGAGTCCTCTGGGTGCTTCCTGTACCAAGCTGATGGGTTTAAATCCAGCTCATGCCACACCTACAACAGTCTTGCAGGAGAAATGTTGAACTCTAAACCAGATAAAAATCGACCTCTGTAGTTTACAAAATGCATTGAAGGCACCAATGCAGCCATATTTCCTCTTCTTCTCTGGAGAAATGCAAAGTGAAGGAGCAGCTTTCCTGTCAGGTCATGAATAAAGCAGTTGCTGTCAGGGGGACAGGTGGTGTCGCTGCTGTTCCCTGGGAGGGTGGGGAGGCCCTGGCACAGGTTGCCCAGAGAAGCTGTGGCTGCCCCTGGATCTCTGGAAGTGTCCAAGGCCAGGGTGGATGGGGCTTGGAGCAACCTGGGCTGGTGGAAGGTGTCCCTGCCCATGGCTGGGGTGGAACTGGATGAGCTTTAAGGTCCCTCCCAAACCATTCTGTGATTCCATGAAACATGGCCCTCCCAGGAGCTCTGTCTGGAACAGCAGCTGCTGCTCCACTCTCCTCCTGGTTTACCAGGAGCTCCCTCTGCAGAAACCAACTGCTGTTCTTAGTGCTAAGTCTCCCCAGTTATCTAAAGCTCTATAAATCTCTCTCACAATGTGTTTATAAGCACAACAAAAAGTCCCATTTCTGGTTTGCAGCAGAACTTGTTTCCAGGAGGTACCAACGCACCGAGGGCACATGTGGCAGGCGAGTGTTTTATAAATGCAGGGCACTTGTGTGTGTCTTGTGCCTCATTCCAAGTCTATTTACAACCTCATCTTCCAAAGACAAATGAGGAAAAACTGCCATATAACACCTTTCCCAGGAGTGACCTCCATCATGCTGCCGTTGTTTCAGTTGTTCCTCTCCCAGCACACAGGAATATTCTGGTTATTACTTTCCCTTCAAGTCCACAGCCCCTTTTTTTGCTCACAAATCTTTCTTTTTTTCTCTTTTCCTGATGCCCAGCAGGTTTTTGTTGCCAGCTGGGTGCTGAGGCTCTGGCCCTGCATAGCAGAGGGGGTTGGGGACAGAGAAGGGGGGAGGGAGAGGCTCCAGGGGCTGGTTGGGAACTGCAGGAGGGAGGATGGAGCTGGGAATGCAGGAGCTGAGAGCAGAGAGCACAGGGAGGGAGGGAGGGAAGGAAGGAGGGAGAGAGGGGGGGAGGGAATGAGGGACAGAGCAAGGGAGGGAGGGATGCTGCTGGACTGCCCAGCTCTCTAACAGGTATCAGGTCTCAGGAGGTTTCCTCTGGCCTGTGGAGCAGAGATCTGGAGATCTGGGAGACCCACTCAGCACTGCTCTGTCTGAGAGCCCCCAAGAGAGGTTCTGCCATCCCTGACTAACTGATCCCCCTGAGCTGGTTGTCTTACACAGCCACCCTTCATGTTCACTGTCCATCACCCTGCAGGTGCCAGGGCAGCCCCAGAGTGATCCATCACACACTGAACCCCTGGAGCACTGGGAACCTCCTCCCAGTGCCCCTCTTCTCTGGCAGGACCCTCCCTGTCTGGGGTCAGCACACAGCAGGGCTGGGAAGAACAGAGCAAGTGTCCTCGTGCTGTTGGGGGATATAAGACAGGGTCCTCATGGCTTGGGGAGCACCAAGGCCCCCTCAGAGTGAGGTAAACACTGCAGAGGGTGTTTATTCCCTTGAGTTCCTGCAGCACAGACCCCCCAGTGCCTGTACAAGGACAGCAGAGCTGTGAGGGTTAATCCATCACTGCTGTCCCAAGGGCTGACCAGATGCCTGGATTATCCTGCTCCCTGCTGCTCCTAAAAAGCTGCTCCTTCACTTTGCAT